>OMKZ01018514.1:33972-48583 GCA_900302535.1 Neoniphon sammara | reverse complement strand
TAACGTTTTGCCGAGGGCTTCAGGCTCTTAATGCCGTGAAGCAATTCGGTCCAACACACAGACCGAGACAGATGTGACAAAACATGCGTAAAAAAAAAAAAAAAAAAAAAAAAAAAAAAAAAAAAAAAAAAAAAAAAAAAACAACATAAAAATATATACAACATGCTTCATTAGCAACGGCTTGATGGTTCATTAAAAAACAACTGCTTATCAGGCATCAATGGATGGACAGACGGAACAGCATGAAAGGAAGCAAAGGGGATTTTTACTTTGTAACATTTCTGAATTTTATTCTCAGTTTCAAAGTTGATTCTTGTGAGTTTCTAAACTGCTTTTTTCATGTCCTGCCCCTGCTGAATTTAATCAAAGTGGAATATTTCTTTTGTCTGATTAAACCTGGACAATTTAGTCATCCCCTGACCTAAAACATGCAGCCTTTTGGATGGTTCTACATTTCACAATTATTGTCTTAAAGGCAAATGGAGATTTTTATTCCAAGGATTACGAAGCACAGACAAGCATGGTGTTTCGTGCTGGGAAATGCACTGAACTGGTAAGGTTTGCCCCTTTAAACAATGTCTTTTGATTAATATGTCATCTAGTGGAGCAATGAGCAAGACTTAGAAGCATTTTGGCCTCTCAATGTACAAGGGATGAATTTTATTCACTACTTATGCCACAGAATTTAAAGTTTGAAGGGCAACACCAAATAGACACAACAAAGTTGCCACTCTTATTGAAAGACTATTTTTGCCTTGTGAAAAAATATATGTTCCTCAATCCATTCTCTGAGGAAAAGTATTTTATGTCTCTTTATCTACATGGACTATTAAAAAGAAAAAACAGATCTTTCCGCTCTCATAGCTAATCCTGAGCTGCTGCACAGTCGCTGTCTTTAAGGTACTGGTCATGTTTCCCATGCTTATTAAACTCAGATCCAGACTTTGGCCATGTGGTGATAACTTATACAAGTTCTATTCAGAAGCTGAAAGGATCATATTCACTGTTCAGTGATATAGAGCTATGATGGCAAGTGATGATGAAAAAGTACAAATATGAGGATGACAGCAGGATTAAGTGCCTTGACAGGGGGGCGTATACTGTCAACTCAGACTGACTGACTGGTGAGATCATCACTTTATTAATCCTTCCATCGTCTTCCAGATGGCAAAGTCATTAGGAAATAAAAACAATTATGAAACCATTGTTCGAGTGACAAAAGCAGATAAGATTTAAATTGTTCATGAAAATGTTAAGTCTTGCGCTGGGAAAGTACTGTACGTTGAAAAAAGTAAGTCATCAGGCTTTTAACACTACACAAATAAAATAAAAGCTCTCCTTGTCAACAGCCTAAATTTATAGTGTGCGGGCATTTTGTGGGCACATATCATACCTGTGCCTTAGGGTCAGATTTAACCCTAACCCTGGAATATATTACAGTCTGTGAATATAATAATGTCATATGCAATGTGTATGTAATATGTAATATCACATTTTTCAGTGGGCATTCATATTTGTAGAGCTGTATTATAATCTGGAAAAAGCCAGCAAATACAAATGATAATATTAACAAATGTACAGTAAAATATGTTAATAATTCACTGAGATTCATATGACTATACATTAAAATTTGTATCCCAATTTAGAATTGCATTTTGTGCTTGAACAAAGGCATGTTTAAACATAGCCACTGCACAGATAGGTAAAGAAAAATACAAAAATACATGAGTATGGGAGAAGAGACAGAAATATATCTGTGAAAGATAGCGTTCCTGTCACAGAGTGTGTAGCAGGTGTATCTGGAGTGATCTGAATGAGAGGTGTGTATGTGTGTGCGCGCGTGTGTGTTTATCATTACTGAATTTTCGAGCACTTGTGGGAATAACACGTTCAGCAGGGCTGCAGACCTTGGTGGAACACAGCATGAATGATACATGTAAGGTTATTACACCTAATGTTCCAAGCAGATGCTCAGAGCAGCTGTAATCATGAAATCTGAAATCTCAGTGACCTGGTGGCCATGAATACGGCTGAGGGAGGGAGGGGTCCAGTCCACTGTTGAGGTCAGATACCTCAAAGCGGTTAGATTGTACCAAAGGGACCATACAACACTCCCTTGGCATAACAAAACTCTGAAACTCCATCTTAAAGGAAATATTTGGAGAGGGGGGCTTTACGTTTCACAAAGTGAGAGAGGGAGAGTGAGAGACATGGGGAGAAAGCCGCATAGAAAGAGATGATGGATTAACAGAGGAGAGAAACTGAACAAGAAGACACAAGGAGAAAGCAGCTGTGAGGATTTCTCCACGAGTATAGTCGTCCCTGATGGGGCTGTGAAGCAGCACATGACTCTGGCAAGCTGTTTGTGTGTGTGTGTGTGTGTGTGTGTGTGTGTGTGTGTGTAAAGAACAGCACATGTCAGGGTAGGCATGGATTGAGCGGCATCTACATACAACCACAGAATCATGAGGAAAGCATCTCAATATCCGTAGTAGTTGGCAGAGCAACTTCAGATGAGAACATCTGGGCGTGTGCATGTGTACACGTGCACGTGGGTTCATACTTGGAATAAGCTGGTATACAATATGTATGAGAAAGAATTCACTGGGTTTGGGGTACAATCTATTCATCACATATTGTGATAAGCACAGTTTACCATAACAGCCATTTCCTCAAGTAGGGCAGCCATTTCCCCCCTAATTTCCACTGAGGAATTTTAGAAGTAATGCTACATGTCTCCTCCTAAAGCCTCTTTGTTATGGCTATAATGAGCAGTTTAGCCTATGTGACTAGCTAGTGTTTGGTTTGGGAATGGGCATGTGACCATTCAGAAATGCATAAGAGCTTCCCATAAAGACTGAGCTCCATTGTTGATATAGCTCTTGAGTGATATAGCCAACAGGACGTGACACTCACGATGAGGAATCTAGACACTTGTATGGGCAGAGTTATACAAACTGAGAGGTAAGTGGGAGGTTTGTCCACAGATAGAGGTGCATGGACACTAACATGCACGCACACATGCAAGCACTGCATTATTTATATGCAGTGAATTTTCATTAAAACAAGATTCAAATGTGATACAGATGCACAAAGCCATATTTAAAATTCTCTGTTTCATTCAGATACACATGTGCGTCACTGTCCTGTCCTATCTAGATCTACTGCAGCTTCACCTGTCGTCGGAGATCAGCCAGCTGGGTGAGTGACAGAGGAGAAAAATAATAAGTAATTCAAGGCATATTCTGCCCTTGTCTCCACAACTTTGATCTCATGGGGCAGAGCAGACACTAATGGGGATGAAATCTGGACATTTTGGCACGAGCAAATACAACTCTCGTGAACTGTAGTGGATTTGTGACTACAGTCTGTAGAAGACTGTAATAATGTATGTAATGTACTAATAGCAGGCACCCTCATAGTCTTCACTAAGCGCTGTCAGCTCTCCACATGATTAAATTACTGAAGGGAAGATATACCTTTTGCAAACAGCCTAATCCTACCCAGGAGAGAATAAGTTTCACTTTGGGAATTTCAGTGATTGTAAAATTTAATACAGCAAATGGAGCGCTTTCAAGCCATCTAAAACTTTGTCCTGTCTTTGATAACGATTTCTAAACACGGCAGAGAAGGAAGACATGCTCCAATTACTTTCTCTCGCAACACGAGAGCACTCCAAATTACCAGCGCTGCCGCCCAGCCCTCTGTTCACTGAGTCCCCTCAGTCTTTGTGGAGGAGAGTTTCTCCCTTTGCGTTTTAACAAACTGCCTTATGTAAGCGTCTGTGGAACCACAGGAGAATGGGAGCTGACATTTCAAAGGGCTGGTCCGTGTGCTTTATGAATGCACCGACCCCAAATTTTTACCTCCACTCCATTTATCACGCTTAACGACTGGCTGACAGAGTGAAGGCCGTCCGTCATCACTCTCCACCCCACCCCCTTCACTTTGCCTTCTCTGCCTCCATTTCTTCATCGCCTTCCTCCCACCATTCCCTTTTCCTTGTTTAAAACACTCAAACCAGTTCCTTCTCCATCTATGGCAGTGCTCACCCTGCTTACATTTCCAGGTGGGGAGACTTTGCCATGTAGACTCATAGAACAATGCGATGAGTGCCAGAAATATAAGACAATCACAGGCAGTATGTGAAATAGGGTCAACCGATAGGACAGATATATTGGGAATTGGCGATGAGCTGAATCCAATGTTGGGGTTTTTATTTATTTATTATTTTATTACTATTTAGTTTTTCATTTTATTATTTATTTATTCATTCATTTATTTATTGCCAATTTAAAGGTCCGCAATTTTCTCCATATTCACATTCATTACTAACAGTGTTGGTAACTTCATAATTCTTTACTCATGACATCGGCAACTGTCCACTGATGGTGTGACGGCGTCTGTTATGAATATTTTGACTTTAACGTGAAAGTCATTTTACTTTTCTGTTTTCTGACTGAGAAATAACTTGACACTGGTTGAACTGTCCTAATGTTTACACCACCAATCTGTATTCTAAGGAGTTTAATGTGACCAAATATTATGTGCAATTACTATTTCATCCAATGTACTGAGAAATTGTTATTTTTGCCTCTGACACAGACACATACTTACTGTAGAGGCCACAGTAAACTACAGAATCAGATGTTACATGAGTCACAGAAGAAAATCACAAAGAGAAAAGGAAATACAAAAAAAGATGTAAAATTGTGACAGTGAGCTGTATGTTGGTTAATTTGCTGTCACTGGATGCACAGAAGTCTGAAACTTTGTGGGTGTGAAAGTACTAAATACTCACATCAAGAGTGTCTTCGTTGATCACCAACATGCCCATGTTCTTGGTCAGTAGTTTGCAAGAATGTCCTACAGAAAAACAAGGAAAAACTGTAACTCAAAGTTTCATAAAGCAGACTGATAACATTTGAGAAGCTATATATTATAGAGAAATAGGTCAGTGACAGAAAAACATACATATAGATAGATAGATAGATAGATAGATAGATAGATAGATAGATAGATAGATAGATAAGAATAAAGCATGTAGTAATTTAAAGCAATTAAAAATTGCAAAATTAGCTCTACAATTCCCCTTCCTTGTGAGTAGCATTATTTACAAGTATGATAGAAATTAATTGAATCCTTACACATTTAGTTTTATTAGGTAGCATGAATCTCAGCCACAAACTGTCTTCCTGGATAGGATACTAATTGAAATGTTACAGTTCAGAGGCAGCATCCCTGGACATGACTAATGAGTTTGGTTTGCACGGGTTTGTCAGTTTCCTGTTTTAATAGGCAGTTACACCTCTGTGTTGCCCAGCACGGCTCCCTGGGGAGCGTCCACCTCAGCTCTTGGCTGGGACGGACGCTCAGGGTCACCAGCGACGTGACAGATAGACTCCCATGGGGGCAAACAAAAATGTCTCAGGAACCCAGGCCTCAGCCCTCTGCTGTATGAGAAGTTTGCCATCTGTGATGTGACCATGTGAATATTTGTGGGATTCATTTATTTGCTTCTGTTTTTAGGGGATTTTAGTCTTTTTAAGGGTGTTCACCATATAGCTCAAATTTGTGAAGGCATGGGTGCCATTTTATATGACTGAAATTGAGATAAGATTATGCACAAAACAGACATGAATAGGTATTCTAACACACACACACACACACACACACACACACACACACACACACACACAAACACACACAAACACACACAAACACACACAAACACAGAGGGGGACTTGTATGAGGAAATGAGGAGGTCTCACCTCCAGAGCTGGGCTGGCAGATTGTTTTCTTAAGTGCTAAGGTGCAAACTTCCAAAAATTTGCCAATGCGTGGAAAATGTCTCCCCATCTCAACACTGTCTCTGCCCCCTTCCCTCTTGTCCATTCCTGCCATGGCCCTTCCGCCTACTGTGTTTACCTTAAGCTCATTTCACCAAAACCAAACTGCCCTTTTTATTTCACCAGACAAAGTTAAATTCCTGGCCTTTCTCCCGCTCAGGCGGAACTAAACACTGCTCCCAAAGGAGATAGGGAATGTGTAACAGCGACACTAATGTCATACAGTATTCCAATGGGAGCAGCAATTTAAGATACAAATTACGGGCATAGAGGGCTCTTAAAATGGATGCCAAATAGAGGGCATTGGGATTTGCAAAGGAGGAAAGGGAGAAAGGAAAAGTGAGGGAATGAGATTAATACCTGGGCATGGTGAGGTAGGTGGGAAGGCAGGTACTAAGGGGGTTTGTATTTGTTTTGGCAGATCAGGGGGTGTATTTACCCTTTCATGTCTCTCGGCTTGAGGAGACGATGCACCCTCTGGCCAAGATTAACACAGTACTGTTTACGTGCCTGTCTTCCCATCTGTGATACCTTCAGTGAAGTGAGCAGAGTTTACCAACAGGCTGACCAGCAGGCAGTGTGCTTTCATGGAGTTTTGGCCTTGGCCAGCCCTGAGCACCATAATCCTTAAACCAAGGACAGCTCAGAGCACAAACAGGCTATCCCAGTGCACCGCTCTCTCCTCACGCAGCCAGACATAAGCTGCTGAGTAGTCACAACAGGTCAGGAGTGAGGAACAGGACGAGACTGAAACACCGACAGACTTTACAGCCTCTGGCGTGACAGAAGTCAGATCAAAACTGGCCTTGCCTTGTTTCAGCATCTTAAGTATGTTTAAACCAGCTGCATTTTCACTGATTTCTGCCCGAGATGGTGTGCGAAGAGTGCTACTCAGGTGGTTTGAGCCACCACAAACTGTAGAAAAACCCAAATGTGATGATCTTAATTCACCAGTTCAGAGTGGTGAAAGGTGTGCCATGAACCTTAGCAATGGGGATCGCCTTTCAGCAAGGAAAATAATAAAAAACAAAGTCAATATTGAGAGGAGCTTTTACAGAGCAACTCAGTCAAGCGGCGGACCTGTAAAAATACTTCCCGTGAGCATGTGCTTCTGAGGAGCCCCCTCACATCTGGGCACAGTGGGCACAAAGGGCTGATTCAGCCAGCCCACAGTGGTAGGTAGCCACAAACGGAGGTGCTTTTAATATCAATTTTTCCGGACTCTTTTAACAAGTTGGCTGTTTTCAAGGCTGACTCGTTTGTAGTAATTTGCGCTAATTCAGCCACATCTATGAGCTATTAATGACCAGGCCCTTAAAGGAAGAGGAAGGCGGGCTGCTCTGTTTACCCAATGTGAGTCCATCGACTTTATGATAACACCATATGATGACACAGGCTGAAACACATTGGGGAACCATTCATGTGAAAGTGCAGTGCAGTTTGCTCGTACATCATCATGCATCCTGCAACAGATGCTCCTGTTAGACAGGCCTGATGGAGAAACATTCTGCTTGTCAGTAGTTTGTCTTGCTGGCTGAGGAATGACCGCAGAGCTGACAGCATTACCTGTCAGAGGCTGGCACACACTTCTCCAGACCACAGACCAGGCTCACCTGTGACTTTCCATCTGCTGTAAGACCAAGTGCACAAGTGGAGCTACAGTATATCATGATGCAGGAATTTTTATGGGAATCCTTCACCACAAATGGTTGTCACAGTAATTTCTATAGATGGTTTAAATGCACAGGATCCACTATTTGATCACCATGGCACCATGGCTCCAGGTGCAGTTGCACTGCTAGTACGCTCTGTGCTCAAACACCTGACCAAATCAGATTGGGTCATCTGATCGGTCTGCTATCTGACAACTGGCAGTGATGAATTTGTGTCTAGTCTTAACATATCAATTGTGCAAACCCTACGGTGAGTAGAGTTGCATAATGAGTAGGGAGACTGCCCTTCAACTAGAGAAGACAGATTTAAACCCCCATGTTAGCAGGCATCTGCACTGTTTAAGTATCCTCGAGCAAGGCACTGATTCCCTGTTAACTCCAGGTTTGCTGCTCTGTTACTAACCTCCAATCTCCCTGTGGAGAGCAAGTATTTAGGTTCAAAGATCAACATTTTATTCTCCTTGAGACTCACCAATATTGATGGCTGTCTCCTGCTTGTCTCCAGTCAGGATCCAGATCTTGATGTCAGCCTTTATCAGAGTCTCAATGGTCTCGGGCACCTTATCCTGGAGCTTATCCTCTATTGCTGTGGCACCTAGAAGCTGCAGGTTCTTTACCATAAGAACAAAAAGAGGATAAAAAAAAGTCAGCAAGACAGGATCTTAACAAGAGAGAGGCTTTACAATGTCATGTGTCAAAGAAATATGCTGGGAATAGGCCGGGACTATGTCACTCATTCACAGTCATGTTTTTCCACTCTTCAGCTGCTCTTGTTTATCACATAGCAAAGGCACAAGGGCTTTAGGGGTTTTGGATCAGTGGGATCAGTACGTAGTAGCTCTCTGTGTGTGTGTGTGTGTGTGTGTGTGTGTGTGTGTGTGTGCGTGCACGTGCATGTGTGTGTGTGCTTGCACATAATTTGACATGGTCTCTCACATTCCCACCCACTCACCCAGCCATTCACACAAACAAACACATCCCCCCCACACACGATAGGTGTGTTTTTCTTTGGGACAGGTTGTGGGCTCGTAAGGCCCAGCAGAGGGCCAAAGCTTTGACAGCACCAAAGAGTGGAAGGGAGACGAGAGGCAGCTGCAAAGGAGAGGCAAGAGAAGCACTGGTCAACTCAAGCCCTGCTGCCTGTATGTCTGCAGCACCGTCGCCTTTGGTTTCAAAAAATCACACAGCAGGGAGAACCATGCCTGGAGGAGAACATGTTTATGTCTGATGAGTCCTCATTTGCCTCTTGATGTGGAGTATTTTACTCTTACAAAAGTGGTTGTTAAGGTCTGGCGGTTTGTGCCATAAAGTTTTACACAAAATAAAACACAAAAATAATGTGCTATTTTAAACAATCAGACATGAACACAGAGAATGATGAAAGACTGTGCATCACTAAAAGTCACTGTGCAGTGAATCAATATGTGGTTGTTCATCTGAAATAGTTCCAAATATAAACACTGGCTATGTCAGCTACTGGTTTAATCATATTTCATTCTTGAAAACTAATCTACAGGCCATACAGTATGATAAAAACAACAAACAAACTTTTATTATTTAAAGTTTCTCGCTTTGCTCCATGTTAAACTGTAAGCATTGAGCATTCGAGCGAACAACCTACTTAGACACTTGAACACTTGATTCAAGAAAGCCATTTTGAGAAGGTAACTTTGATATTATATTAATTAAAAATGTATATGATAAACAGCAAAAACAAATGCACTCTAAGAATGTGAGAATACAACTATCGTGCATGTAACTCAAGAATTTGACCTGGAGTGCCAAAGGCAGCTATATGCAGAGCAGTGTGAAATGGGATTTTAAAATTTGTGTATCCTATTTATCAAATCTAATGTATCTTGCTGTATCATACTGTAGTTACTGTAATTGATCCCTGCAGAACTTTGTTTGGGAGATGAGGTGAGGGAGTATCTTAGGATAACTGGCTGTTTTATCCCACCTAGGATTTCAAATGTCACTGCAACTCCACTGCACCACCTTGTGGCATTAGTGCATAGTCATTTTTAAATATGGGAGACCCAAGGGAGGATATAAACCCAAACCCTGGCACAGTCAGTGCCATGCTCTACCCACTGAGCTATGTACCGTATTGCATTCTCCTCTCAGACAGCTTTCATGTTTATTTCATGATTGATTGCATCCATTTGTTTTGGGCAGCCTTGAGCGGCCATGAAGAACATGCCAGAAGGCTGATTTATGAGTGCAACTGCCTGTGTTTGACTAGTGCTTCCACATAAACATTGCTCACAGAGAAGCGATTATATAGCTTGCTGGTAATATCTTGAATGACACACACAAAATTGTACAATTTTTCAGATTTCCAAGTTTTACATTAATTATGCAGAAGGTCCTGGCTTCAGCTTGAACAAAGGAAACCAGTCTGATCCTGCTGCAGATGCACTGAAGGCCATTAAACAGAAAGTTTGTATGAAACAGTGTGTATTAGGTGAAGGCTGCAAGCAGCCAGGTAAATAAACAGCTAATAATCTCACTTGCCAAGCGGACTGCTTCCAAGATGAAATTCTTGGCTGATACACGACTGGTGGGCTACGGGACAGAGCTGTGAACAGACCTGGTGGTCACAGTGTTGGTGCTTTGGTGGGTGGAAGCAGGGACTCATGTGTCTGTATTTTGTGGGTGTACCATTCACATCTCACCTTCTCTATCAGCTCGTAGCTCTCCTCCAGCTTAAGGGCTCTGTTCTGTAGGGAGGTGCAGGCCCTGTGGTGGACCTCCTGCCACTGCTGATAGGACGACTCACTGATGTCTGCCACCGCAAAGCACAGAGTGCGTAGCCCTGCATGGAAAGAACAATATCAAGATTGAAGATTCAGACTTGTCATTTCTCTCATAAAATTGTAAAACAGAAATGAAATAGAGTTCCCCACTGTTAGGGTGACTAGGGTGAAGAAAGGACAAAACAGGATAAACGGATGTGTTACTACATGAGGAAATATGTCAATATGAGAAATCACAGTGGGTGTACACTTTATGTACAAGAAACTTTTTAAAAACTAAAATTACTAATCTCATTTTTTTTGTATTTTTGCCTAGACCTGCACAGAAATCCTGGTTTTCTACCTGTTTTAGCATTTGTTTTGACATGAAAGTGTACAATAAGACAATGAGCACCGGAAAAATAAATCACAAGAAAATATTTTTAAGTCAGTGAGGTAATACCTTTCCATAACTGTCAACTGAATAACTTAGCTGACTCTATCTGAATTGCCCTGATATGGTAAACCCAACCGATGCTCTAAGCAGATTTAATAGAAATTCTAGCAGGTACTCTTTGATCCTAAGTCTAAAAAGGTACATGATGTCTGCATGCTGCATTAATAATGAGTTTATAGTTCATATCAATGTGCACCTACAGAATATAGCAGTTAAGAAAATAACATTTTCAACAAGTACTGAATCCTAAATTATACAGTTATTACGAGTTACTGTCAGTTCAAAATAATGCTGTGTTTTGTCCAGCCTTTCATAAATTACTGTGATTGGATTTCACCAAAATCTGTCCTAAATGCTATCTTTAGCATGGATCATATACTGCAGATGACATCATTTTGCTGGTGTCTCACAAGGGGGCAGTGTGAACCCAGAGCAAAACGATAAGCCTATGATGCAGTTTCTTTCAGTTCCATTGTCTTACTCTGCTATTCCTTTACTCATATCATATTGAGAATAAGTGGAGAATAACCCCTGAGGATAAACTCTTCAAAAATAAATAAATAAATAAATAAATAAAATAAATCCTTGATCCCGTTCCAACATACAATGGAGTGCGTTTATGACTGGGGGAGAAATAAACAAGGCATGCATTCATATCAGAACATCCTAAATGATGTTTTACTTCTGGTAGACAGGGGGCGACGTTTGTCCACTCACCCTCTGTAGCAAACTGTTCCAGGTGCTTCAATGTGATCTCTTTGTACCTCGAGCTGTCGGCCAGACGGTCATAGATCACTGTGTCCTGAAGGGAAACAAACAGTCACTGGCTACTGACACCAAGACAGGAAAAAAATAAATAAATAAAATACACACTCCCAGACTTGAGTGGGGTGAGTCAGCCTGAATCTAGCCATTATGAGTCAATCATTATTGTTTTTCTTCATATTTGCCAGATAACCATGAGATCATTTGTATTTCACAATTGGATCATCATGAGGATATAAAGCAATTAAAAGGAAAACAAACATGCACAATAAATGGGGCTGGATTGTGCTATGGATAAATGAGTCTATGTCAAAGCATTAGGTAATGTCAATGTGATATAAAAGTAATCAAAGCATGTAATTGAGAAAAAAACAACACACTTCACTAAAACGAAACCTACTCACTAAGCCTGAGAATCTAAACACAAAAAATGATGAAAACAAGGAGAAGAGGAGATGATTCAATGATCTTTGAAGCAACTAGGAAGCACTTTTCTGGCATTTGTGAACAGTGAATACAAAGTCATTCTGGATAATAACCCTCATGGCGTGAAAATAATTTCTGTCCTGCTGGGTGTGGCTTCTTCCACTTCCAGAAGGGCATAAGCGGTCACTGAATGGAGCCTTTAGACTATAAAAATCATAAAATGGCGATCCTGTTCAACAGATCTCAAACCTACTGAACAGCCATGAGAAAATCATCTGAAACAGCGTGTCCCACAATCATCACAACTACACTAAATGATGTAATTTCTTTCAAATGATCTATCCAGGAGAGGTCTACTTATTTGTAAAACCTAAACAAAGGTGCACTGAGGCTGGTCTGGTAGTTTATTGTAGCTTAGTGCCTTACAGAGACCCCACTGTGTCGGTGTATCATTTATTTTGCGATGTGTGAAATATGGTAATCTTGCTAATATTGCTGCTGCTCACTGAAATGATTTCATGACAAGAGAGGGAGGCAACAGGGGGATGAGAGCATTCAACACTCCTGTGGTAATGATGGTGATGCCCTGTCATGCGTTGCCATGGAGAGAGACAGACACTCACAGCTCCTTTGCAGTAGAGGCGGATCTTCCCAGATGGGGTGCGCATGATGACTGACATCCTCTTCCTAGCACTGAGAGAAAGAAGGCAAGAGCGAGGGAGAAAAAAAAATAACAGCAGAAATCAAGTCAGAGAGTGCAAATCACAAGGTGTTACAGCCACTACAGCAAATTATCACATACTCTTTGAACTAGCATATGTCTGCTGAAATTAGAAATTAAAAGGTGTGTGACAAGACATCACACCTATGTCTCACAGTTAATTAGTGCAAATCACATGAGAGCAAAAGGCAGATGACGCACTTCAAAACACGTGATACCAGTAGATTCTTTTGAGGATTGTGTCAAATGCAATAATATATAATATAATAATGCTGCAGACCTACAGCAGCATCTTCACAAATCGAATACAGGTTGCAATGTATTATCTGAAGAATTATATGGACAACATGGTCAAAATCACTATGTATCCTGTAGCTGTACACAAAATAACCAATTACAAGAACAATGCATTTATAAAAGTAATACCTTGTGAACTCCAGCACATGAAGCAGCTCATACTTCTCCTCTGTTCCAAGCTAAGAACAAAACATGCACAGACATGTCAGTAAAAGAGACAACTCAACTCAGCCTCAGTCTTCTTTGGAGACAACTTATCTCCAATACCTCAAGCTAACCCTGCAACCCCTCTCCAATCAGGCTTAACTGCACTTTAACTGTGTTTATCAGTTGCCTGCACTGAGCTGGTGGCAGGAGAATAATAAGGTACGATTCAATTAACTTCCTTAATTGTAGAGACCACTAGCTACAAGAGAGAATGATTAAATAGATGCTCAGAGCTTTATAAGACCTAATAAAGGTTAAAAACTTGGACAAATGTCTCAGAGGCAAGATGTTCTCATCGGGCAAAAATAGAGAATGGCTTTGTGTTTGATGGTTCTTCCCAAGTGCAATTATGAGGTTAACCAATTAAGGTAACAACACAATGGGTGACCTTAACTTTGGAGAGGACACACAACGCTTTGCCTTATAATTACATTGGATGTGAAGTTAGTCATTTTCCAGTACTGGTCCATGTGACTACAGAGGAAAAAAATCATCTCTGACATTGTTTATTAGCTTCATCTAATGGTCTGTTCGTGTTTTCCATGGAAAATCTGAGTAACAGAGCAAAATGAAGAATTACGGTTACTCAAGTTACAACATTTTACAAATTGCTGAGACATGAATGTGTGGAAAAAAATAGTTGGGATGCATGTTATTTGTGGCTATTCAAACAAATTAATCTGAAAAGAAAGGCCTCTATTATTCCAATGCATTGTACATTATAAAGGTAATGGCCTTTTGCTCAGCTTGTGACAATGTAAGCATTTTTGTGTCCCTCTTTAGCACACAATCACAGCAGTCTTCCAAGACCATGGGTGAATGGGACAAAGTGGAGCTGTGTATCATTTTATGAGCTTGTGAAATGAACAAGTTACGAAAAATAGACAGTTTATAATTATATCACATTTCATTGCCTTTCAGGCATTTAGCTGGTGTTAGTATCCAGAGAACATCGAATGAGCAGACAGTTTTAAGTCAGTTTCTTTCTTACAACTAAACTTGTAACTTTTTCAGTAAAAGATTAAATAGTGTGTAATACTGTTGCCCATATTAAAGATAAAGTGGATCCTTTCTTCAATTCATTGCGTGCTTTTCATTAGAAATTTGTCTTGTTTCATCTTACCATTTCGACAATGACACTGTCTGGGGTTCGACCAGAAAACACGAAGCCCAGGTTCCGTGCCGCTCTCACCAGAGCTCCTTCATCTTGGAGGCAAAGAGAGAAGCCAATATGAGTACAGATGAGTAGAAACCCACACCAGCACCAGCATACCAAGTGTAAGCATACATTGCTGTCTAAAGATAACATGGACATGGACATCTGACATTTATGTTTAGAACCACTTTCATATTATGCACAGAATTCAGTTAGACATATTTTCAGAATGAGAGCAGCAACTCGGAGCTGTGGGACAGGTATGTTATACTATAGCTTGCATGAGGATGCTGTAGGGCGCAAAAAAAAAAAAAAAAAAAAA
>OMKZ01018514.1:18791-29635 GCA_900302535.1 Neoniphon sammara | reverse complement strand
TAAGTGTGTGTGTGTGTGTGTGTGTGTGTGTGTGTGTGTGTGTGTGTGTGTGTGCGTGTGTGAAACAGCCAGGGTGATGGTCACCTAGGCAGAGAGTGCAGAGCATGTTGCTACGCCCATGTTCGACTGATGGAACAATTAGAAGTGACAGCTAATACGCTGCCGCGGGCTCTCGCCCCCATGGACTCCTGGGTAATCCGTGTCACGGCAACAGTGACGGACATTCATCGCTTCGGACATGGCCAGCGTGGAAAAAAGTTGAAGGGGTCATAGAAAACTATGCAGGGAGCCCGGGTGAGCAAACAAACAAACACGAAGACTGCTGAAGCTCTGCAGGCGGAGAACATGTCCAGTGACTCAGAAGAACACGAAAAGCACCAGAGGGGCTGTTTATTTTTGTCAGCACTATTAATTCCCCTCTCCACCCCACCACCCCGCCTCACTGCCGGATCAACATCGCTCTGAAATAGCCCACAGTGATGCAAAACTGTTGTTAATGATAAGGATTAGTAATGTTTAAGTAAGAAACCTCCTGCTGGCCACTGATAGCCAAAGGACAAAGAGTAAGGACTGTGAGCATTTAGTGTTTAATTAAATTTATCACTTGATTTAGTATCTATGGTAGTAAAATATAAGAGAAGGAAAACCGCGGATGTTTGACTTCTAGTGCGTCTGAAAGAGTATTTGAGATGTCAGAGGATTAGAGGCAATGTCTCAACTAATATAGAAGGTTTAGTTTGTTTATAGAAATATCCTCTAGTGTATTTCAAACATATTGTGTAAATGCCTTCACACAAATCAGGTGAGAAAAATATTAGGAGGTAAAAATGACACACGAGTGCCACAATATTTAGTCATTCACCAACAACAAAACACTATTACAACTAAACCCAATTATGTTAATTACAATAAAAATCCTTACAAGAGACGGAGACTGAATGTGGTTATTAAACAATGGCTTGTACATGCTGTAATTAGTGGGCGCAAAGCTATCAATATAAAACTAAAACTAAACCAAATCCTAGACAAACTCATTAATGTGTGGAGAGTCTGTGCTGTCATAACATAGAAAAACATCACAGTGGGATTACAACCCTTCCCTGGGTAATTTTACTGTATGTAATTAGATGTGACATTCTGCCTCCCCCATGCTGTCTGGCAACTGAGTGACTCAACCAGTCAATCAATCACAGCTTTCACCCGTTTTATCACTACAGGTGGCAGTCGGACCCCTCTCAGGTCCTGTGAATGTCCCCAGATGCATGCGACATTTTGACACAAAGCTTTTTTAATTTTCAATCAATGTCTTGTGATTAATAATATGGCAACGATGATCAAGTAGTGAGGTAAAATAAGTTCTTTATAAGTTCTTTTTTTTCAATTAAGCAAAGTAAAAAGGGCAATCTTTCCAGGTAGATATGAAGGAAACACCGACAAGCTGTATTAAGTCTACATGAAAACTATGCTAAACTGTACAGCTCCCCACACCAGATAAACAAATTGGAATGCCAAGATCCCAAACAGCTCATCATTACTTTAACCACCATGGGGAAATACAGTATGTATCCTGACAAAATTAGCTAATTAGGTTGTGTTTGACTGCTTGTGAGGAAACAGCATCCTCTCCCTCAGCAAGTTTTAAACCAAACCAATACTGCCAGGAAACACAAAAGGTCAATTTGGCTGTCAAAAAACTCCTTGGTCCAGAAAAGTCTAGTAAAACTAGTGGGTGTAACAAAAATATCTACACTATAAATCATAAAATGGAAGTTTCTCAGCACTATTTTTGACATTTTCAATGAAGTAATACTCATCAGTAATACTCATTTAAAATATCAAGAAGGTATTATACAACCAAACACACAATTAGATTCAACATCTCTCTTAACTTTGTCCTAAACAGCAGCCGTCCCTGCTAGCGGGTGGTGGGGAACCCTGGAGTTACTTACGTGATTACTTTGGAGGTTTTCCAGTAAGCTCGGGTCATTAAATCCAGCCTCCTCTGATGACTGTGTGCTGTGCCTGGAAATGAGAGACACAGGACTCAAAATCAGAAGAACACACTTAAAATGCTGCACAGTATAACACTATTACACCAATAGTCTACTTCACTAGAATACTTGTTGTAGTGAAAGTAGACTAATGCAGCAAACCGTAAACAACACACTGGATATCAAAGAAAGACAACGGTTAATTCTTGCAACATCCACAATAGCAAATCAGAAGAAACTGGGGTAAAAGTGCAACTTTGCAGCAATTGCATCCAGTTTCCAAAATCATATCATTACTAAACATATCAAAATAGATATCTTATTCAATCATCACAAAACTAAAACCCTTTGAAGCCTGCCTCGACCATCATGTGATTTCCCATCAGGTTAGAAAGTTTAAACTGCTCTCTGATGAGTTCCCTAAACATGCTCAAGTCAACCAACACTAGACCAGAATTTCTTCTTTCATACCACAGTGTAACAATTTAACTAATGTGCGCTGAGAACAGACTTGAACAGACAAAACAGACTTGAAACTGGCAGTAATACAGCCATGCTGTATTCCAAAGACACTGACATTTGTTGGGGGACAACATGGGAAAAGAGTGTCCTGAAAGGGGAAATTATGATTTCAGAACGCATAATTCTACAAAGAACCCACTCATTCTCCTCCTTACATATCATATTGATTTCAGTCATCTCCTAGTACTTGCATGGTGGTCCCTCTGTTTTCATAAATTAAACAGCACAAGA
This sequence comes from Neoniphon sammara, assembly GCA_900302535.1. NCBI lineage: Eukaryota > Metazoa > Chordata > Actinopteri > Holocentriformes > Holocentridae > Neoniphon > Neoniphon sammara. The sequence continues at coordinate 26,891 of OMKZ01018514.1, read as the reverse complement.
GGAACTGATTACAGAGAGATGGCAAACAGACCAGACTGCATTTTCTGGTAGCTAAAAGCACAAAATAATATTACTGCTGCAGTAATCAAGCCTAAAAGCCTGTCATTTGGTATGATAAATCATTGGAAATAAAATGAATTTTGTATATCTGCACAAGAGATGCTTTTTGTTACAGACTAGGTCTATAATAATTCAATACACTATAATCCTTCATCAGAAAATGGCTAAACAAACTACAAAAACATGTTACAGATAAGAATATTTCATCACAGTGCAAGCAGGAGGTCATGCTGAATTTGTAAAACAAGATGCTCAACTCGGATTGCAGAGAAGAGACCTTTCACTGAAAATGTAAATGGTAGCATTATTAATCTAAGAGTGTCTTAGGGCACTGATTTTACATAGCTAACAGCTCCAGCCCTCCAGCAGAGATCAATTGATGATCGGGTGATAAATGGAGTCCTATAGATCAGGAAGACAGCTCTGTCCCTGGAACTGAGGCTTAATAGAAATGTTACTGAGGCTGCCATTAGCAACCGTAAATCTCCCTAATCCCAGAGGATGCACTGTTTAGGCCCCTTAAAGCCAGCTGGCAGTATTCTCATCTGGTGCACAGCAAATAAACACAGCTTTAGGGGGGGGAGAAAAGCAGCAAAGAGACAGCGATGCAATTATACAGGATGCCTGAAGCAGATATGGTGCTACACCTTGATGCACTGGAGGTAAGTGAAATCTATCACACTCACAGGCTTGTATTAAAATGTGTCAGGGAGCAAGTAGGAAGCAATTTCTCCATTTTTCTACGCCCCATGCACAGTGACACAAACACTTACTAAGGAGCGCGGCTGCTTCAACTAGGTTATTGTACCTAACTGAATGTTGCTTCTCATTTTGTTGATATCTTCCTCTGACGTTACATTCATGTGACTGATATGGTCATGCACTGTCACTGCATCAATATCTAAGTTACTACTCTGTAGCCTTATAAACTGGTAAGGTAACAAAAGAAAACAAAACTCACTCAGGTAACAAAGTTAATTAATAATAATTGTATATCCAAGGCAGCTCACAATACCTCTCACACAAGATTCAGGCTGATTCATTAGTATTGTTTCACCCATCTTTAACTGCTGTACAGGGTAAATAGTTTTGCGAGCCCTAAGCCTTTGTCGTCTGAGGCAGTGGTGCAGCTCGCTGTGTCCATCGCCTAAATGAAATTTCTGGGACACAAGGCTGGGTGTGGAGGACGGTCAGTTATTGACTATCTGCCAGCACACAGAGGTCCCGTCACTATGGGAACAAGGGTGCTGGTTGTTCACAGTCGATAGCCATGGACTTTCTACATCACAAACCTATGACAGACCATGGCGTCATGCTCCAGCCAGTTAAAATAAATAAATAAATAAATAAAATAATTAACTTGCAAAGATGGCAGACATTTTTACAGTGTTTGATGCTGGACAGAGGTCATTTTTGTATTGTATTAACGGGATGTTTTTCAAACAAGTGACATGTTTACTACACATATGCATGTGGTAAAGATATGCAACATGCATATGCAATATACATGCTGGGGTTTGACTGTACCAGCTACAGAGGCCTCTTCATGAAGTCTATGCTATTTCCTCATACTCTGTGCACAAACAATCTCTTTCATTGTGTGAAAGGGCAACACACAATGGTACACTGATAGGCTTGTAACAATCAAAAATAAAATATTTTAATTATGCAAAATGACGCACAGTTACCACTGTTACACCTGCTGACAGACAGAAAGACAGAGAGATAGCTAGACAGACAGACAGACAGACAGAAGATAGATACATAGACAGACTGACATATGTGCATGGCTGTACTTCCCTTATAGCTGTGGCACAGCAACAATAACACACTAAGCTTTTTACAGAAGAGTAGTCACACTTTCTTCTCTTTACTGTTTGCTATGCTTGCACTGCAGCTTCGTGCTTCAGCTACAAGTGCTGCTCATGTACCACAAAAACCGAACACACTGCTGTCAGAGCGTATCTGCATCTTACAGTCACTCACAGTCACACTTGGACAGCAAGACAATTCAATACTGAATTACTAATACGAATTACTACTAATTACAAATGTGGAAAAAATGTTTGCATCAGCCTACTACTGATAATTACAAGTAGGACATGGGGATTTTTGGTAGGCTGTGATATCCCGCACCTCGCATCACAAATTGTATCAACACAAGTAGTAAACATAGCACTCCAAGGTATGAAAAATCCCGATTATCAGTTACATTCACATCCACGCTCACAAAAGTGAGAAATACAGGAGCAGCTATAATTCACTGATGGCTGATTTAAAATTCATAAATACAATGTTTATATATGGGCTTTCTGACAAGTAAAAAACAAAGAATACTTTCAAACTGAAGCAGCAAAATCCTGTTATTCCTCTTCTTATGATATGACCTGAATGCAGCAGAGGACAGTAAGCAAAATAGACAATGACTATCAAATAGACCATGATGACTGAAATGTTGTGATGATTACTTAACTGCAACTATTTAAAGACAAGTAACTGCAGTGTGAGTGCTACTGTGCTGAAAGGATGTGTGTTAATCACTTGTTGGTTCCAGCAGTCGGAACCAAATATGTGTATTGCATTGCAAAGGAGAAATGAAGGTATGTGAAGGTATGTAAAACTCTGCTATAAGTGATGAAATTTTAATGCAAATAATCATTATAATGGCTAAAAAAAAGAAAGAAAAAAACACACTAGGAAAATGAGGCCCAGGTAAAAATAAGTGCCGTTATATTTTAACATTTTTAGCAGTTTTTTAATTGATATGGAGGACATGAGACCCTTCACAGACTCTCCGTTGTACATGCTGCAATTACGCTACACGGATCCCCCGTAGATCGGACAGACCACAAGAAGCGTGAATTGGCAATTTAATGAGAGGAAAATCATAACCTAACAATTAGAGAGGTATTGCTGTCTTGATCCTAGTGAATATGCACATTGAGGCAAAGGTTTACAGTGGATTTCCCCTTTAAAGACTAGCACAACACAGAGAAAGGTAATATTAAAGAAAACAAGCAATAAGGATTAAAAAAGAAATGTATTTGAAAACAGCTGAAAAGCAGTCATTACTTATTTTTAGTGATGCATTTGTTTTATTCATACTTACCATCCAGAGGCAAATATACTTTCATAGTTTCTTTTTACTCGCCCCTGTATCTTTAAGGTTCTTCTATATTATTACAGTGCCTCACATTGCACTGACACAGCCTCCACTCAGTTGTTTCACAGAGGGAGAAACAGTAAAGAGAGACATGCTTTCACAGAAGTTGGCAGCAACCAGCCGTAAGTCTCCTCTTTCTTCTACAGCAGCAAGATTCTACATTTCGGCATAATAGGCATTGACAAGCAGGCCCCAATCCCCCATGCAAAATGAATGAGACACACCCATGCTGTGCCTGCAGATCTCAACACTGTAGCAGATGGACCTCAGGGGTAGGAGTGCGCGTGTGTGCATGTGGGTGTCTGTGTGTGTCGTGAGAGAGGGAAAGAAAGAGGGAGAGACACAGAGAACAAGAGAGAGAGAGAGAGCAACAGAGAGCGTGAATGTGAATCTGCATGTAGCCACCATCTTAAAAGCTAGTTTGATGCCACTGGGGGAAAGGAGGATGTGTTGACATCTCCTTGACAACTTCAGCATCAACACAACATAAGTTCTGGACAGCTTAATTCAGTAACAAGACTGACCTGTCAGAACTGCTGAATTTATGAGTGCACCATGTCATGAAACCACAATACTTTCCCTTTATAATTCAGCAATAATTCTGACACAACCTATAATTATCTGCGCAGATCCTTTGATTAAGGCTGTTCTTTCACATCAAGAGATACACACAGTACATTGAATGCCACAGTCACATACAACACATCCCAAGTGTATTGAACACATGAAAAAAAACAGCACAGATACACTGAGGTATGCTGTTCAAAGTCACAATTCCCACAATGCAAGGCAGCACTAAAAAACATCACAGAAGCGAGGAGCATAAACACAACCATCACTTCACACCCAGTCATCTTACCAGTCATCCTCTGCAAAACTACCCTCCTCAGCCTCAGGGACGTGACTGTTGGAGTGAAGGTAGGGGGAAAAAAAAATCATCTTGTTGAGAACGTCTGTCATTAACATGTTCTGTGAACACGCAGGCACCAAAATGGGTTTGTTTATGAGTAGGTAAGAGTTTGCAAAAGATTAGGCACCTGGAAGGACTGTAGGGACTATAGGGAAAATTGAAGCAGCACATTTTCCGAGAATTATTTACTGAAGCAATGCACAGGATCTGACTGCGGTGTTGAAACAGGATTAGCACCTACGCAAAAATCTGGCTTGGATGTTAGAGCGTGACTAGGTGTTGTAAGGGGGAAGGGTGACAGCAGTGATAAGGAGTGACCAGACAAAGAGTCTGTATACATCAACAACAAATTGAGCTTATGTATTCTCCATGGGGCTGAAACACTGAAGGATAACAGAGAGAACAGAGGACTGTCTGTCTTTTCTATGCAGCATTATTATTATTATTTTTTTTTCCACAATTATGCATTAACCATTCATGAGCCTATCAAGAGTAACGCTTAATGATAGTAAAACTAATACTTAGTTTTTTATTAGTTACAAGTAGCTATTTATTAATGACTAGCCACTATTCCGTTTTTCACTAATGAATATTCAAATGTTAGAAGTTGCAATTGATATTGTACTTAAAACTACTTAAAACTATTGAGATTTTCAATTTGACTAGTATAACCTTCTGCTTTACGGTCAAATTCCAGTTTTGAATACATATATATCGACAAGTAGTAGAAAAATACATCTATTAATATCTACTAATAAAAATATTGATGTCTTCATTTTGAATAAAATAAATAAAAATAATTAAAAAGCAATTCCTGTAGTAACAGTAGAATAGTGGCAAGTGTTTTTTAAGATAGACCAGACATTTTTTTTGTTTTTCATTAAAATGCACCACATCATTCTTAGACAAGAGACAAAAACAGCAAAAAAAGACAAATAAATTAACCAGCAGTACATATTACATTAGGTCTAGTATTCATTATGTAGTGACTAGTGGCATGACAATAGTGACGAGTAACTGGCAGAATGGTGATTAGTGGGCAAAAAATAGTACAAGTGGCTATTTTTAGTAACCAGTGCATTTTTGCAAGTAGGCAAAATCATAAAAGGGCATGTCCCATGGTTTTGCTATTGGGGTTATCAGGGGAAAAACAGTCCTTAAAATGTTTCATCAAATTAAGCACACAAACATCCAGAGGGCTCATCAGTCAATCCATTATAAGGCAATTAAGGAAAAAAAATACAAATATACAGACACTGAACTTCAAATATTGCACTCAGAAAATGTGGCTTTGAAAACAAGATGACTACTTGCTTTTGTAAAGAAAAAGTTTTAAGGAGGCAGAGGGAGGGCAAAATCAAGTGAAGCAGAAGCAAACTTGGAAGATGTGAATGTCTGGGAATAATTGATTATTCAAGTGAGATGTCTTCCCTTCCAGTTCCTCATCAGCCAAGAGGAGGAATGAGTTTCCACAATTAGCCCTGGACTCTGTGTGTGTGTGTGTGTGTGTGTGTGTGTGTGTGTGTGTGAGTGCGTCTGTGTGTGTGTGTGTGTGTGTATTTTCATGGCCGCTGTTGGAAATGCTAAATGTGGTCAGAGCGCACACTGTTCCAAAATGAGGCACCAAATTATTTTCACATCTCTGCTCTGGCAGACAAACTCATTCCAGGCTTTTGTTAATTGTAAAACAAGGAGTGAAGCTGACCAGACAATGTGCTTCACTTATCATTACAGCTCTCAATGTGATTCCAACTGCCCCAATATCATTACAGGCTTAAGGGTTGTGAACTCAAATGATGATGTGGTTATCTGCGTTAACAACAAAACAATTGGTCAGGATATGGGCTAATACAATAACAGGCATAACTAACAAGAAGCATGCAGAGTAGATTATATATCCATAATGCTACAAAGACCTAGAAAAGGGGAAAGAAGTATTTTTTTAACTCAAAACTTATTTTTGTGAGTTAAGCCATTCAAGTATATCTGATAAACATGTTTTCACCCCAGTCCAGCCAAATAAGGCCGAGAGGACTCTTGCAGCCTTTCTAACCTAGACAGAGTATCTCTTTGAGATTTGAACTCCCATCCAGTGGAATTAATTAATGTCTACACCCTTGGGGATGGCTTTATTAATTACAGCAGCACTTAATTTGTGGTGAGGACACGCAGGAGGCAGTGTGAGTGGGGTTTGTGGGTCCGCTGGCACCAACCGTGCAACAAAAAAAGCGTACTTATATATAGATATATCAAAAGATGACTATTTTTTCTTCTATGTCTGGTTTTACTCTAAGTCTACCACAACTTTCTGCTTTAAGAGAGGAGGACACTGTACTTTTTAAAGAAGTGGACAGTAAAATGTCAATTAAATAGCGCTGTTTAAAATACATTTAGGCATGATCATGGCCAAAATATAAATGTGTGACTGAAAATTACAGAATATAATACCATATACGCCCTAAAACTACTTCAATATTTACCTTAGGAAAGTCAGCCAGTGGATAAGACTAGAGGTCTAGGGTAGGAATAAGAATCAAACAAGGTGCAAGTACCAGTTTTCAAATTTGTGTTACATGTAACATAACGCATGAGTCAGCAGACCCAAGCTTGATGAAGCTTGATGTGTTGTTTCACTGTGTGTTGTGGAATGGAGAATGTATCACTCTTCCATAGATTAGGAGACAGATTATTTGCGTGGACCAGCGCTGTGTTCCAAATTTTTGCTGGGTTGAGAAGTAATTAGAGCTGGTGACATTACTACTGACAGTAATTTGATTAAAATAAATCTAGTAACTGCAATCTCTGATTTTATGTAAAAATCTCCGCAGACACTTGAAAGCTGTTTCTACAGAAGGAAAATAATAAAATATAACTAAATTAAACAGATTACAGAGTTTGTGCATTCGAATATATTACATTACTGTTACATCTAATCAGATTATGTTACTAGTGTTGAGTAGTCTGGTGGATTTCAAATACAGTATAATGAAATATAAGCAGATAATCAGTAATCTGACGGATGTTGAAACTAACCCTCCCAACTCTTAGCTTGGGAACCCTAAGAAGAGAGGAGTGGGCCAAATGATGGAATCATCAAAACTGGCTCGCCTCATTAAAAGCTGCTTTCTCCTTTCCTGCTATGAAACACTCATCCATATTTATCAGTGGTATAAGAGGGAGTCCTCATTTCAGAAAATCAAAGGAAGATCTCATTTTGAGATGAAAGCGAGTCTGCTGCCTAACTTCAATCTTTACAGGAAAAGAGTTTCTGTCCCTGGTGAGCGACAGGCTTTCCCATATTAAATGAGTGTACACAAAGAGGAGAGAAAATGGACATTCTGTAGCACACAACATATTGATCCCTGAAGACTTAAGAAAAAAATGCCTCAAGTGACACTGCCTTTCAACAGCAGGGCCAGTTACAAAAAGAGAGATATCAGCAATGGCCTGTGAGTTATCACATCATCAACATTTATCACCTGTTAAACTGAGACATTTTACAATCTTGCATCGGGGATCCACAGTGAGAAATTGTCAATGTCCTCCCTGGACTAGTAATCATAGCATAAGAGAACTCCAGATAGCACGCTCTCTCATGTCCTTCAGCCTGCACGTCATCAATCATGTTTTTAATTGAATCCTAATTTATCATGTACTGTCACACCAGCGCTTGCTTCACTTCTGTTAAAATACCCTGCTCTCTCCCTTGCATACAACGAGGCTTATTATTAAAGGTCTACTAAGTCGTTTGTAGACAAAAAAAAATAACAAAAATAATAAAAATGAATAATTGCATAAATAAATATGTTTAAAATTATGTACACTCGCATGAGATGAGTCAGATTGCTTTATATGATGAAAAGGAGCTATTTTATTCATATTTTATTCTACATGTCGCGGGCCGTGACTCCATGGAGGCCTCCATGTGTAAAACAACTCATTGGCTGGAGCTGCTGCCGGGTTTCCT
>OMKZ01018514.1:0-18574 GCA_900302535.1 Neoniphon sammara | reverse complement strand
AAGCGGTCAGACCCAAAAAGTAAAAATGAGCGCAGTGTGGCTTCCAGGGCTCGCGGGGGCAACGGTGAGGCGCGATCATGCCGTTTTTCATCCATGACGGCCAGTGTCGCAGTAGAGATCAAGAGCAGGGTGCTGCTTAATGTGAAGAAGAGATTTGGGGAAAATGACTCAGTGGACCTTTAATGCACTGAAATGAAACGATAGTATTTTTGAAGAACAACATAAAAATAAAAAAATCAGTGCTGATGTAACAAAATTCAAGGATAAACTTTTATGTCAAAAGGTCTGATGACATAGGGGAAAAAGTATAATTGTTCAACCCTAATTTTGCGTAGAAAAAGACTAATAATTCTTGTAATGGTAACTGAGGCTCAAATTAATTGTCTGAACAATGCTTGGTCTTCAATCTTCACAGAGGACCTTAACATGATCTGTGTCTTCCAAAGAAAAACTTAAATCTATAGCCGGATTTTACACAAACCTCCTGCAAGATAAACAACAACTGTATGCCTGCGAAGGAGAGAGTAAAGTGCCTTTGCTTGCAAATGTCTGTCCGGCTTTTATTTATAGTCTGTGTTGAGAGGAGCACTGATGCAGCTGCTAATGAGGAGGCAAGGGAGGAGACAGGAACGCCAGATGTACTATGATGCACACTCTGCATTTAATGAAGGTGATGTGGGAGGCAGCAGTAGAGGATTGAGGGGTAGGAGGAAGGAGGAACGGGGGAGGGGGAGGAGATGAGACTCACCCATAAGCCACGCCGGCGATGGTGCACTTCTTGAACTGCATCACGTTGCACGTCAGGGTCCCTGTCTTGTCAGAAAAAATGTATTTTACCTGTATGGAGGAGAGGAGGGGGGGACATAAGTGAGATCAGAGACAGCATGCCGTAGTGGTGCATTAACTGGAATTTCCCTTCAAGATAAAGTGAGAGTTAACAAAGCAGCAAGTTTAATTTGAAGCACATTTTATTACCTGTCCTAACTCTTCATTCAGGTTGGATGTGCGAGCCATGGCAGGCGTGTTGGTGGGCTCGTAGTGCATGTCTGTGTCCTGAAACCAATCACAATGAACTCTGTGTAACTTCTCTACTGAGACAAAACTTCTCGGTAAAAATATCAAAGTAAACTGCACATCAATGCTGAAAGCAAAAGAACTAAAATGGGAAAAAAAATAAGTTTCATGCTTCACTTCAGTCAGGCCCTTGGTCCCTTGGTCTGTTTTCCCTAAAGAAAACACTGAACCAGCTGGGGCTGTGGGAAACAGACCAACTGAGAATTGCCCTAAATACTGCTAAAAATTCCTTGCTCGGATTTTCATTTAAAAATTAATGAATAAAGAGGCTCAGTAGAACTTCAGGCAAAGAACGGGAAGATTTCTCAGCTGAGATAGTTGGTGAAGCTGACCTAGTTGCTAGTAATGGTAAGAGCATAATGTTCTGAGGTACTCAGTCCAATGCTTCATGTCATTTTTGACAATGGATTATGTGCCCTGTGTGGTTTCAACAGGCTAATGCTAATGCTAATGCTAACAATATTCTTTTGTCCATCTTTAAATATAATATCCCTTACTCACTAAGGCCCAATAGCACCACATTGTAGCACAGTGATATCCCTTACTTTGTTTATATAGTGATTTATATAGTCATTATTTTATTATGAAATGTATTGCTAATGAGATTTTGATACAAGGACTCAGAGCAACATTATAAATTTCACATTTTCGGTTGTGGGTTTTACTAAGGAAAAATACATGTATTCTGAATTATTACTGATTGACTGACACCTGTACCTAAGTTATTATTAAAATAAATAAATAAATAAATGAAAAATGTTCAAAGAGCATTTGTGAAATTCAGTTTGGTTCAAATAAATGAAATGTGCATTAAACTCACCCAATTTATGAAAAAGGCCTGGACGAACTTGATAACCTCGAGTGTGACCAGGAGACTGATTGGGATCAGGTTGTTGAACAGGATGATGAAGGTGAGGAAGTTGAGGCCAAAGTTAGCTGCTCCACCATCTGCCATGGGGCAAGTTTAAGACAAAGGAGGCAATACACAGGGGGGCTCATGAGTGCTGGTTCTGAAAATATCTGTTGGTTAAATGAAAATGCCCAAAGCTACTCCCAGCTAATGATCAGCGTTATCTCAACAGAGAGAAAGCGCTGGGATAACGTTGTGCATTAGCTGGAATTAACCATTTCTTCCACCCAACCTCATCCTCTCACAAGTCAACTGATTAGCAGTCCAATTTAATGTCCCAAAGAATCAAAGTAGCGAACAGGGACTGAAGTATCTCAGATGTCATTAGTGTCATAGCAGCAGCCTTGGCATCCAGCATGATCCAGGCAATGATTTCCACAAAGCACTATGCAAAATGATGCCCCTGCTCTCCCTCCCCATAATCGATGATGATCAACATGTAACCCCACTGACACCATACACAAAAACAGGAGTGATGTGATTTACCTTTCCTCACCTTGCAGAAGGTGCAAGAGTTACCTTCCTCAACCCAAGCCTTGATCATAGCATTGTAGTTGAGAGGCACAGCCCTTCCCCATGACAGAATGATTGCAAAATAACTAAATGGCACAAATAAAATGGCAAAATGGAAGCTACTGCTACTGGTACAACAGCACATATAGGAGGGAGTACTTTTCAGAAGTGGGGAGGAAGACAAACATGTCGGATGCTCTCAAGACAAAGGAGGGAGATTCAGTCCATAGCACATTCACAACCAACAAGGAGTGGAAAAGAGTGGGTGGATTACCAAAAATACCAAAAATTAGAGGGGTTAATGATCACTATAGCACTCATTTCTAGTAGCCAAATTGTGATGTGCCCTTATGTATTTTCCCATCAAATGGGAGAAGAATTGGGTTGAATCTAAATGGCCATAAAAAACAAACTGTAGCAAACCAGGACATGCACAAGTCACAACTACATCCTAAGTCTTTTTTATGATTCCCAATTCTAATGTTTCTTTAAAAAAAGATGCATGTTAGAGTTCCTAACCATTTTTTAACCAAGCAAGTTGACAAAAACTTCATTAATCACAGCAACGGCCCAGGGAAGTAGTCGCAGGAGCAGAAGAGTCCTAGTTCAGAAATCTGGGTGAACTTCCTTTCATAAAGCATGAGTAGGCCTAAATTAGAGTAAGACCACCACAACTACTCAACTTTATGCTAAGAACAGTGATAAAAAGAGAAGCTACAACCACGAGCAATAGTGTGGGACAAAGCGTCATCACTGAGCTACTAGTTAACAGATCAGCATTTTGCTAACAGAAATAGTCAGCAAAAACTAAATGACGTGGAGAAAAATACAGCAACCTACTATTACTGGACACGAATATAACAGACTGAAGTGTAGCAGGTGGCATGAATGCATAACAAATGACTGTTACTCATTTTTGCATTCAATCTGCATAAAGGTAAGTTGTTAAGATGTATAGCCTTGGAAGAATGCCAGCTAGGGCCGGTGTCAGCACTCTGCACTGGGTCAAAGTCATATGAATTATTTACCAGGCATGCATAATCGCAGGCCTAGGTGACATATGGGCCATGATGTTTGATGTGTGGTGGGCTAACACTTCCCATGCTGACTGTTTTTTCTTCTATATTTACCTTGCCAATGTCATCTCTGACAAATTTTGCAATTGTGCAATTAAAATAATTTGGATATATATTGTGTGGTGTATGTGAATGCAATGTTTAAGGATTAACAATCTGCCACCTCTCTCTTTTGCCACAGGTTGGATAATATGCACTGGACAGAGTCTCAACAGCTCCTTATGGAAATACACTCAGTCTCAAGATGGATGCCTGCTTTATGACTTACATTCCCCTGATCAGTGCAGTATAGGATCTTTTAGACTTGGGTTTTAATGCCACAGAGGACATTAAAACCCCTTATGAAGCCAATCTAAGCCAATACAACATCTTATGAAAAGGAACAGTGTAAGTCATAATACAAGCTTAAACTGACCAGGGCACAACCTCTCCTACACCAGGATATCAGGATACAGAGTAATGGCCAGAATGGCACGATAATCACTTTGCAAACCAGGTTCAGAGCTTCATCACAACAGACAAACTGATCAAAGAATTCTTATTACGTTATGTTATTATAAAAATCATATGGCCTGCATTTATTTATGTCAGTAGGCTTTTGTGTAACATAAGAGCCATTTTTCCAGAATGATACATGCAAGAACTAGATAGTTTTTTTTTTGTTTGTTTGTTTGTTTGTTTTTTTGCATTTCTCCCTCCGCTTTCTCTCTGTCTCTGTCTTTCAGAGAATCAACACAGGAAAATAAGGCAGCAGAGGCATTTAGAAAATGTCAGCTCTTGCCCCTTGGGCTGCACTACATGTTGTGCTCAAGCAACAAACAAGTATAAGCCTCCTGCCATGAAAAGGTTCCTGAGTACAACCTCATCTCCCTGGCAGTCAAAGAGCAAAATAAGTGCTGTAATTCATTTGTTGTGGAGGAATGAGAAAAGAAATAAGATGAGGGTCTGAGGCTTGGGAATTGCAAAGCATTTAACGTGCCACACAAACATGGATAAAAAGTGAGACAGTGTTTGCATCAGGCACTAAAAGGAACTAAACGAAGGTATAAGAGAGCTGGAGGGGAAAACCGTTGGATCGCTGGTATGTGCTTGTCCATGGCATGGGCCCATACAAAGTAGGGCAACCATATAGGGGGCGAGGGTAGGGGGCTTCATTTGCTTAGCAAAGGCAGAGCTTCAGTTAGGGGTTAGTAAGGGAGGGTCATTCACGGATGGCCAAGGCTTTTAAATGGTTGTTACCTGGAGCTGTTAAAAAAACGACAACAAAGAAAACAAAAAATCAAACAGAACATTAGAAAGGAACAAAAAAGTACAGCAGCGCAGTGATATTCAACCATTTCTTTTTCATTCAGTCTCATTCACATCACATATATGCATGTCACAGCTTTCTTTTCCCCGTTACAGGGAATTTACTTATTCCCACATTGCCACATATTTCACTTGTACTGCGAAACGTACTTTAACAGAGGCAACATAAAAACGACAGCAACACACATCAACACTTAAAGTAACTTAAAATGACAGAGAATTAAGCAGATATGGACAAGTGAGACAAAATATGTGGAATAAGAGGTATAGTATGGGCTGTTGGGACTCTTACAGTTGAGATCCATATACCAGGCGGCGTTGCCGTACTGGTACTTCCAGATGGTTTGGCCAACAGAGCAGACCAAAGAGATGGCCAGCAGGCAGCCAAACAGCACAAGGATCTGGAAGTTGGTGATGCGCTCCACATTGGACAGCTTCAGAGGAGGCCGGGTGGAATTCTGGGTAACACACGTCAAAAGAGTTGTGGTAATAAAAGAAAATGTATGACAAAATACAAAGTGATGTTCTGCTTTTTGTGCGCCCTCAGAACAATGGCAAGATATGATGTGTGAAACAGGGTGACTGCAGGAGAGTTTCATTTATCTGAACCCCATTATAATGTTGTTTGGGAAAGTTATTTGAATATTGAGGCTTACTGAAAAAAACATAGTGGGGTTTATTGAAATACATGCAAACACATGTATTTAGACATGTTTATTTTAATATGCAGGTTTAACGCATTTACTTATGGTTTAACAAGCAAGTTCCACCTATAGCAAAATCACTAGAATTTTGTTTCACATTGAATAATATTTTGCTCATTATGACTGATCAGTGGACTTATCACTTTGGAAGTCGGAGGTATGTATGTATTACTTATGATCTTGTTTATGTTTTCATCTCAACTGCACAATCTGTATTTTTACTTCTTTCTGTGTTGTCATGTTCAAACTGTAATAACAGGCTACTGCATTTAGACCTTAATCATGACAACTATACAACAACATATTTTATAGCTGCAAACGAATACACTCTCAAAAGTCCAAATATTGTGCAAGCATGCTTTACCTGCATGAGCTTTGTATCATGTCCTGTATAGACCACAATACCATGGACCCACTGGGTGTTCCTCAGCTGGGCTCCTCTGAGTAAGATCTGGTCTGGACCCAGTGGCATTGTACTGCAGTGAGAAACACCACTGCCATGAGTACAGCTGAGGAGTGTCACTACAGAGTGAGGTGTCTACCATTTTAAGGGGTTAAAGGGGTTAAAAGCTACTGGTGATAATGCTTACTCACTAAGGGTTTATTACTCCTAACTACTAAAATGAAGCCATAATATAAAATGAAGCTCCACAACAGACTTCTCAAATGTATCTTCCTGTCAACAGATGGCAAAGGCCCCAGTCAAATACATAATCAAATACCACTTAAGCAGGTGCTTTCACTTATTCAGCAGAAAAATTAAATATTCCCTAAAAACCACACAGTGCATGGATGCTGGCTCTGCTTCAAACTAATGGGCCTTTGGAGTGCAACAGCAGCACCCTGGTAAGAGGGGCAGGGAGCCAGGCGTGGAGCTCTGCATCGGCGCCCACCTGTGTCTGTCCAGTCGAATGTTCCCTACAAACTCGTACAGATGGCGGTTAGGGCTCTCGCACTCCATGCGCCCAGAGAGACGCATCAGGCTGTCGATGTCCTTGATTTCTGCAGTGCTTTGGAGACCCTGCTGACACAGGGTTAGCATTATAGTGCTGTTTCTTTCCAGTCCATTTGCATCTTTACTAAAGTCACTGCACCAAAATAAAAATGGTGGCGCACTAGTCTATACGTACAAATTGCATTAACATGGTAGTCCATATATATATAGAGAAAATAAAAAGACATGATCACCTGTCTGATTTTAAGGTTTGTTTCTCCATCCAAGTTTGATGTTTCAATGTAGCACATACCCTGTGGCTCACTGTTTTGGGTGGAAACGAAATAGACACTTGGAGCAGACATTATCTTTGAGACAGTGAACTACTAAATAATCATATATTATATTTAATCTCAGCTGTTATTGATAAATTTTATAGAAAATTGCAATTAAGCAATTAAGCAAACAATTAAGCATATGTTGGTAGTGCTTATATATCAAATAACTGACAACATTAAATGTAAAATTCTTTCTTGATTATCCAATAGTGGAGGGGACTACAGCAGAAAGATAGCATGAGGCAAGATCATTGCAAACAAAGATGTCGCATGCAGGTTTTACAACAATTCTGGAATATAAAACCAGATCAAAGTTTAACTGAGAGAAATTAACCCTTTCCAGGTATGTTTTGAATCCAACCAAACTGTAAATCTCCTTGAAAGCCCAAAGGGTCGAGTCTAGTATACTGAGGACAGACAAGGTTAACATCTTTGTTTGCTACTACCCTTGAGGTCAGCTGTCTTTCAGAAAGAGCTACAGTATACTGCAAAGAGACAGAGAGGAGAGAGAGTGGGAGAGATAAAGAGAGAGAGGAAGAATGGAGTTGGGTGAGATGAGCAAGCAAGCATGCTGGGCACAACAAGTAGAGCAGACAAATGGGCTTCTGACAGACACTGGGCACAGGGACAGAGAGTTAGAGCGTGCTGGTGCTTAAGGTGAGCTGGGTCGCTGGTTAGCTGCTCTTTTTAATAGAGTGATTTATGCACACAAAGGGCTGGTTCAAAAAACACACAGGGTGGAGGGGTAAAATCAAAAAGATATTTGGGCACTGGAGCCCAACGACAATTAATGGGAGTTTTAGAATCTGCTGCTATTAGCCATCAAATGAGAGCTTTGTTTCATGGAAATGAGCAGAGGTCTGCTGCAATGGGCCAGGAACTGAATTCTAAAACTAGTAACAACCAGTGTAGAACACAGGTCCCCTTCATAAAATAACACATTTCAATACTGATTAAGAATTAATGAACTACAAATTGGTGCTTCAAAATGGCAGTGACATATGGCCAACAGATGCCCTGGCAAGTTAGCAAACTATAATCCCAAGATGCATTTCACTGATCTTGGAATGTGACTGCATGCAGATTGTCACATCAGGAGGGAAAAAAGGGTGCAATAAAAGCCATGCAAAGGTAAGAACATGGAAAATGCATTCACACCCAAACATAAAAGAGTCTGTCTCAAACTATGAGCGAGCACTCCTCATGTGCCATACTTGATGTCTCTATTCACTCTGAGCCGTGGTAGAAGTCTGAGCCACAACATTAAAAAAAAGGTCAGCTCTACACCATTATAAAAATAATTGTATAAAGGGCCAACATTATGGCCATCGAACCAAAATATAGAGGAAAACTAGGAAAATGGAGAGGAACATGGTGTTTATTGATCTCTGGAAAATCACTATTTGGCTTCTGCCAACACAGTCAGAGGCTCTTTCGTTCTTGGAAAATTAAACATTTAATAGTAATCCTGTAGATAAAATGCCTATTCCCTTTGGAAATGCTTACGTCCACCACTCCTCTCCCCACATCCCCAAACATTCCCACACTTGTTTTATTGGTAGAGTTGCTGGTTTCTGACCTGGACGACAGTATGACGAGGTCAGCCGGGAGGTGATCCCCATTGGCCGCTCTGACTACTTCCCCAACAGCCACCTGATATTACCCATCACGCACCAGCAGGGGGCGAGAGAGCGAGTGGCAGTCAGTCGCACAGGGGCAGGATAGGAGAGGATGAGAATAAAGGGGGATGGAGAGGACAAAAAAACAGACAGACAGACACCAAACACAGGAGGGAAGAGAGACAACTGTTTCAGTTCTTGGGGGATGAGAAGAGAAGAGCACAATGGTCACCCCTGCATGATCAGAGGGAATGATTGGTCATCTGTTCTCCTTTTCAAGAAACCACTTGGGCAAAAACAATTAAAATTGCTCACCACAATTATCATTTGCAATAAATAAATAAGCCAGTCAATGAATGCAGTGACAGCAGTCTATGGAATACACCTGAGATTGTATAGTCAGTGTTTTATGATAAATTTCATTAAGAACATGTACAAAAAAAAAAAAAAAAATTCTCAAACCACAGAGACAGAAAATTGATGCATGGTACAAAGCTCTGACCCGGAGCTGGTCCAAATGGTTTTTGAAAAGGCGAAGGAGTGGGTAGATTTATGAAGACATGTTTGGTCAATTCTAATTCAAAACCACATTACAGCTAAGCCACCTAGAGAAATGATGGTTCCCGCATCAAGCTACAGAATATCACCTCCCTTTCTTAAACTCTTTAAATTCCCAAATAGCAATTTCATGTCTTGAAAATACTGCATAGAACAAAATTTCAAATACAGCAGATATTTAGCCCACTTTGACACAAATGGCCCTATTTATTGCTGCCTCTATTATTTGGGCCTAACCATCACTTCTTTAGGAGGAGCTGTGTGAGAAAAAGCAAGAGGGGGAAAGGGAGAAGGAGGGAAGAGGTTCCCCAGGATCTGGCAGCAGGGTGGACCCCTATACCTGGACGATAAAATGACAGCATCCGCAGGAACGAAATCACTGCCATTTACTCTAATAATATCGCCCACCTCAACCTGTGAAAATAAATTGGTTATTGATGTACATTGCCTATAGACACAGCATGAATGGAAATATAAGTCAAAAAATAAGAATAAAAATATACTGATCTGGAGAGGAAACTGATCATTTTATTCTCCAAAAGTATGAACATTAAATAAAAAAAAAACACTGACGATGGGCCTTCTTGCCATTACAGTTATACCTTCATAAAAATACAATTAATTAGCATGTTGCAAACGTCAGCAGCCACAGCAGAAGAACTTTGTTTTTCATCCTTTTGTATCATAAATGACAGCAAGCAATGAGCCATATATTTGCATTTCAAGAAACAGCACACTCCTAATAGCTGAACATAAGGTCTGCAGTAACTACAGCTGTACCTTTAATACTAGTGTGGTCAATGAAAAGATGGCAAAACAGTCAATTCTGGTCAGTGATCCCCATTCAGCAAATGAGTACCATTTTTGAAAATATCACTACATATAACAATTAGATGCCAATTTCTAACACATATTACAAACTTGAATGACAAAGATTTTATCCTACACTAAATGACTTTAGAACGTATTAACAATCGTGAAACTAATATGCGCTTTGGGAAGACTTCCTGAGACATAATGATATAAACCAACACCAAACCAACACATGGGCCAGGCATCTTGCTGTTTTCAGACCTTTTCTGCCCCTCTCCAAAGCTTGTTGCCAAAATCTATGCTGGACGTAAACTCCTCCCACTACTTCACCAACTGTTTAAAACAAGAACTCTCCCCCCACTATTCCTAACAATTCACAACGGCAGAATCCATGAAATAAGTGAGCATGACAACCAAGGCAATTCTTGGCCGAAAAGAGAACATGATAAGAAATGTAAAAACATTGTTAGTTTAATAAAATTTGTCCTAGACCTGCCGTACTGCTGAGATATACTTTTACAAGAAGGGGGCGAGGAGTGGCTTTGCGCAGAATTTACATACAAATGTGTGCTTTATTTTGTTTCCTTGTGTTTGTGTTTCATCATTCTATTCTATGACTGATTGCTAATTAGTTAGACAGGTAGATCTTTGTAAAGTCCTTTAAGACATATTAATGCAATATAAACAAATGACAGTAAATCCTAATAAACTTGAGTGGAACTTGAACTATCCCATTTTCATTACTTTAATAACAAAAGTGGGCAAGTGGAAAAGTTATGCTCACTGAAATCAATTGTGAGGTGCAGATCACTGGAAATGGACTTGGAAAAAGGAAAAAAAATGATGCACACTCCTTTTCCTTATGTATTACCCTTTATTTGGGTAACGTTATGGCCTTATGGCTTGGTGCTCTTCTCTACACCTTCTGGTCGTAGGCATATTGCTTCGGCCACAGCAATAAGAGAGAAGAAGCTGCTCTCTGTCCTCTGGCATAGCCTTTTCATGGCTGTCCATATGGAAATACTGGATTAATTAGCGGCTGGGTGGTATGGAGAGGAGTTAGTGTATGTGTGTGTGTGTGTGTGTGTGTGTGTGTGTGTGTGTGTGTGTGTGTGTGTGCGCGCGCGCACACATGCATGCATATTTCTCCACTTGATTAAAATATTGGATGGTGAGACGGGCCTAAAGTTGCATGTGTTCTGTGCTTCAGATAAGCAAAATGAAAACTGCTGAAAACGACCATTAGTAACTGTCAGTGAAAATCACCATTGATACATTAGCTTCAGACATGACACGGTCTAGGAACATACCTTCTCCCAGTGTACAATCTCCCAGGCACCATTCCTCAAAACTGTATTGGGCAATGAAAGAAAGGGGGAAGTTACAGGGAGATGGAACAGTGAAAAAGAAAGAGGGAGAGACAAAAGGTGTTAAGATACACACAATGAACCACCATCATTATGTTGTTTAGCTATTGTACAAAGCTTTAAGCAAACTATCCCAAATAGTCATTTTCTCTTACAGTTTTATGATTGAGAAAAAGCCAAATAAAATGTCTCTCTCTTCTAAATTCCAGAAAATAAGAATGGATTTGTTAATAATAAAAAAAAACATTAAATGAAAAATCATAAAAAAGAAATAAATAAATAAAAAAGGTTTGAAATACCTTGACATTCTTTTTTGTTGACGACATTGTCAGCATTGTGACGTTTCTGTAGGGAGACAAAACAAGCAATTTTCATCAGAGACACATCCTATTCTGAAATATACCAAAAGCTATTAGTTAGTATCCAGACAAATGGGTGCCAACACACAGTGGGAATCCCTAACCTTAGCAGTGTTGATGCCACACTATCCATTGAGTTACACAGAGCCATCTGATAACAGAGGTGCCACCAGACCAGCAGTGATAAACAGTGTGACATATGGGAAACAATATCAAAGGACTTGCATCAGCGTTGTTGGTTGATCACACAGAAAAAAATTGAGAAAATTGCTTGAAGTGCTACCCATCTATACTGGCCAGGAAATTGCCTAATGGGTCAAGACCCTAATACTTAGTCCAGCAGCACTGTATGTATTTTACATCAACAAATCAAATTTACAAATCGAACTATACCATATTTGACCACATTAAAATCCCAATCAGCAACATTACATCCCCTCATGTGCGTCTTGGTCACTAAATATTCATGCAGTCAGGAGGCATGAAATAAAGTGAGTCTCTGTTCTCTTAAAGACCATTCCTACAGGAAGAGTTTGAAGAATTCTACAGTATGTCCATTCTCTTTTCAGGAATGGAAATCATTACAAGTTGCTTAGAAATGGTCAGGTCCCGCTTTATCTTTTTGCTGATTCTTCACTGTACACATGTACTGTCTCTCTATAGTCATTCTCATTCCCTCTTCTCTTCCTCCCCTCCACTCATCTCATACACTCCCTTTCTGCTTCTCAGGTTAGTGAAATCCAGAAGAACCTAATTTGATTATATATCCCTGCAATGTTCTGTAGTGCCTAATGAATATGCTGGCTGTGTCACATGCCGTCAGCCTCTCACCAGTTGCACTATAGGACAGATTGCAAGAGATCTTTGCAAAGCTCATTCATCATTCCCCATGCAATAGCTGTCAGCTAATTTCATTCATTCATACTAGCTGCTCTCGCTGTCCAGCTTCCTGCTCTATTTTGCCATCTATTGTCTGTTTATGGCAGAGTACCACGGCACTACAGGCAAGGACCATACTGGTCCTATTTTGACTCCTTGTCAACTGTTGTGATCGTATCTGTCTATCTGTTGCTCAACTGTGTACAGAATATACTTTAAAGGCTTACCAGGCAGAAACTCAATCCTGGTGAACTCTGAGAGGGTCTGGTCAAAGAAAGTCCACCACACCTTTGCGTGGTGGACTAGTCCTCCAGACCCCCAGACCTCCTCTTCAGTTCCTTCCTAAACCCCCTCTCATACTGAAGACGTTACACAGGGTTCAAACTTAATGCCCATAATAAACTTGAACTTTATTTTTATAGCACCTTCCACCAGGTCTTTCAATGCAAACAGAAGGAGATTTTTGTATCTTATTTGTAGGACACATAGGTGCCCCAGCGTACCATAAACTTGCAGGTCCTGCAGTCACTGCAGTACAACAATAGATCATCTCCTACCTCCTACTCCTGAGATATATGTGGTTGCCATTTCTGTTCAGCATATTAGAGTGGAAAGCAGTCTGATGGGTCTCACAGTATGGTTACATGTTGTTTGTGAGCCCACATAAGCCCCCTGAGCGTGTTCCCTCATGAAAACTGCCCTTGGTGTATTAAGTCCTTTACCTGCTCCATTTTAGCCCTTGGGGGCTTTGTTGGTGCATGGTCTTGATCTGTGAGCGCACAAGATGAGTAATATCTTGCATTGAGTTCTGCCCCTGCTTTTCATCCAGAATTCATAGAGCTGTAGTTACATCCATAACTTCTTTCATGTTGTCCCTTACTACTCATTTTTTTTGTTCCCTCCTTTTCCCCTTCCCAAATTCCCTCCCTCTCACCAACAAAAGATCCATCTCTCTCCTTCTCTTCTCTCTTTCTCCATCTCTCTCTCTCTCTCTATCTCTCTCTCTCTCTTTCAATCTGAAGACACTGTCCCTGTCCCCATAGACATGGAGAAGAGCAGGGATACTTAGATGATGTGTGTAATCACAGTGCAGTGGAAGGTAGAAACACACAGAGGTTATGGGTAAATACTGCAACATCAGGCCTCTACAGACTTCAACCGCAGATACAAAAAAAAAAAATGAAAGCATGATATGATATACTGGTAGAATGTGTGTAGTGTTATCTTGATTAATCCATTAAAAAGCCTTCAAAATAAATATAAGGGAATGGGTGACATACAGTATATTAACACACCAGCATTACAATGTAAAAGTGCATTTTAGGATGTTATAGGTTCTCCTACATGAAACTGAAAAAGTATTACTGCAGGACTACTCAGAAAAATGTGCCAGGCCCTCCTACAGGATAGAAAGCTAGCAACAGGATGAGACATACTGTATGTGCCATAATGCATGATTCATAAAGTTAAGGGTCAATGTTGCCTTCTCCTGTCAACTTGTGAGGGACAGAGTAACAGAAGGACAATACATGTGTGCAGGTGACCTTCAGCAATAAAGACAGAGTCATCACAACTCCTTACCCATGTTTTTCATAAGAGGCCAGGAGAAAAGTGCTGCGCTGGTCCCTTCAGCACTAGATACAAGCTAATGGTATAGAGTAACTGTCCACTGGGACTTGCATAGAGGATCGCATTGCAGGGTCACTGCAATACAGTACAATGCAACATTCTCTGACTTGATTCAGACAGACTTAAACGGATTATTTGTGGACAAAAGGGAAATAATCTGAAGCCTGTAACCAAATTATTCCCAGCAAACAGTAAGATTTCAGAGTTGACACAACAGTTTAAAATTCTTAACTGAGGCACAAAAATATTCTGAAATCTAGCCTTAATACTGGGAGAAATTGCATAGCCTTTTGTCAAGCATCTGTTCAACAGCACAGACTTGCTTTAGGGTAGACTGTTGTTTAGTTTTGTTAGCACTAACCGCCTTTGTGCATGAACATTCAGTATCTAGGTTAATTGACTGAATGAGTACTATGGGTAGAGCCAGCACAGCTGTGACCTCTGGAGTGAGTGTGTGTGTGTGTATACATGTCTGCGTGTGTGACTGTGTGTCTGTGTGTTGAGGAATATCCTGCTGTGGTCATGTAACCATCGCTACCTCCTCTCTGCTCCATAGGGAGTCAATTCTAAACACTCAAGAGGACAGACTGCAAGGGACAAAAACAAAAGCCCTATGCGCTCTCTGTAGGGGGCAATCAATTCAATTCACTTGAGGGAAGTCAATTAAATTGAGAGCAAGTGGCCTACTTCATGATGAAAGAAATACAAAATATGGGGGAGATTTTTTTGTTATTTTATGCATTTGATATTAGGGCTGCATGATATTTTGTTTCAGCACTGACGGCACACTAGCACACCTAGATGCTATGAGAGAGTGGGTGAGTCCTTGTTGATTTGTTTATGTTTTAAACTGTCTTTGGAGGCCACCTGATGGTTTCATGCAAGATCACCCTCAAGATAGCACTACATTGCAAATGCTATTGTTTTAAGATATAACTCAACAATGGACAAAGTCCCTAATAATCATTCAAAGCTATCACCCAACACACAAAATTAACCAGCTTTATTTAAAATTTCTTAGCTAGTTTCAGCTGCCACACCTGACCTAATCTATCACTGTAACTTGTTACTATACACTAATGTTGCACTGGCTTACTTCAACACAGCAACTTAAAACAAAGAATAACTGACTAACCAAGAAACCTGACTCCAACATAACCAGTTGATGCGATGAACATCAGTTCATGCATGCAATATAGGACATAGACATCGGTGGGAAAAGCTGTGCCTTTAAATAACTAAATTATTAAATAGCCACTCTACACAATGTTGCCAGTGCGATTTTTAGCTGTACAGTTTCTCACTGTCACCACATTCATTTCCAAGGTAAAGAAAACAAGTCACGTTTCAAGTCTCCCAAGATCAGAGATCTCTCAACAAGGAAAATAGTCCCTATTAGTTCAACACAGTATGTCATTTTGGTGACCATTTCATAAATGCCTAAAAGACTTTAACACATAAAGACTGCTACAGATTGCTGCATATTTTAAATTACATTCTACTTCTCTTTAACAAGGGTCCCTTTAAGTTCTCATAAAAGTTCTCAGTACTAGTTGCACACAATCACTCAACACAATGTAGGCTTAAGTGTAGCATGGGGCCCCACAGAGGACAACTGATGAGGGGTATTTGAAAAACTCATTCTGTTCAGATTTTGAAAATTCTCAGTTTTGATGTGTGACCCTGTCATTTCAATTAGATTTTTTACCTACTTCTTCTCTACACCAAATCCATTAATCTCATCACTCAGTAGTGATCATGATGACACTGTTCTATATCAAACAATTTGCTGTCTGAATAAGTGACTATGCTGAGAGATTAAAAATGAATTAAAAATTTTGTTTGTTTCATATTAAAAAAAACAATTTACAAATAATATTTCAACAGGTCTGTTCCTGATCTATCTGTCTGGACTATGTAAGTAGTGGCTGTTGTTTTTCTCACCAGGTCCTCAATGACCTCCTTGACTGCAGCCACCACCAGGATGAAGAGCAGGGGCACCAGTGTGGTCCAGCGACCAGTGGGAGACACATCTGGAATTTGCTGAATTAATCAAAAAGAAAAAAAAAGACAATTAGTTTGAACAACAAGTCAAATCCTGCCTAATTTACTTAGAAAGGAAGGCCGTTTGTAACATCACTTGACCTTCTTTTCAGCTCATTTGGAAGATTTCACTGAGATCTTTGAACCAAGACTCTAGTAGGACTACTATAAATATGTGTGGCACACTCTCTCTCTTACAAACAGAAACACACACACACACACGCACGCACACAAAATGATGAAGCTTCTGGTAACGGCACTGGAGTCATGGGGCTCTCCTTGAGCTTGGCAGGATCATTTGTTAGGGAGGGGTCAGAGGAACAGGCTGTAGTATATGAGGGTCAGTAACCATTAAAATGACATGACTATGGAAGCAGGAAGACAGGACATCTGTCACTCGATCACAGTGTGTTTTAAAATGAAGCAGGGTGGGGCTCGGTGACTTACTGTAAGCACACAGAATGTCACCCACTCATGATGGGAAGATGAAGGTTATGATCTTTAAGAGTGATGATGTGTAAGAAAATCCACTGCAATGATGTGAGCTCTTCCCATGACAGAAAGGGAGAGCACTGTGTTTAAAATCCCAGTGAGAAATTTTCATCTACCAGTGGCCTTGTTGACATGATTGATTCAGTGGATTTGTTTCCCCCACTGCAACATCTATTGACTGGGCTTTTGATAAAGCAACTGAAGGGATGGGACATTGTATTAAGTTGTAAAAAGCTTCTTTTCCCTTTACAAAATGAACTCAAATTCTTCAAGAATATATACAAAATTACCCACTAAATTACCCAAAATTTAGATCAGGCATATACAGAGCAAACAAAATATTTTAAGTGCCATCTTCTACTTATCACTGAAAGCAAGTGAGGCCCAGAGAAGACTATAGTCCCTTCTACACTGCTCAGTGGAAACTTGATAGAAACAGATCTCCTCCTCCTCATCAGCATAGATGTTTTATTCAAGGTCGCATCATCGACAGGGTGGGTAATGAAGATTCACACCAGCTGCTTTTCAAAGCCACAGTTTCAAGGTCGTTGGATTGGGGCCTTTGCCTATCCTCAAAGCTCTCATTAGTCGAGAAGTCTGTCAGCACAAATGTAGGTGAAGAATCGGAGTCCTGTGAAGCCTTCCTCCTCTCCATTGTTTCATCTGCTCTGCTGCGCTTTGAACACCTGAGACGTGACTTCGGACTCTTTTGAGTCATGCAGTGATGATCAGTGGGCGAGGCTTAAGTGTTCTTAAAAGGGATTAAAGGTGACCCACATACGCAACTCACTGCAAAACTTCCTCAGGACTAGAAAGTCTGTTTGTGCAGCTAGCATAGCAAAACAGTAAGAATACCGCTAATATCTTGCGTGGGTATTTGTGAGTGGTCGACATCGGGCAGTAACCAAAACATCCCCACAGCAAAATGATCGACTGAACACTGCAACTCTCTAATGTTTCTTACATCACCGCTGCTATCCTACCACTCATGTAGCTCTGGATCTGCTGGGCTATTTATGTGTGCTGCATCGGCCCCATCTCTCAAAAGTACAGGTAGAGTGAAGGAACAAAAACACAACCTTACACTGCCAGCCAAGCATTTTCAGGGCATGTGCAATCAAAATCGAGTTTATTTTTGAGAGAAGCACACAGTATTACATGTATTATTCATTATGAGGATATATTAAGTACTGTGTGTGTGTGTGTGTGTGTGTGTATGTGTGTGTGTGTGTGTGTGTGTTCGCATACTATTAAATTACAGACTTGACCTTTGGAAATTGTGTCTAGTCGAGGCCATGGCAAACAACAATCTATGAATTGGACTACATTTCATTCCCCCATGTTGTAACCAGGCACACAGCAAGGACACATCTTTGTGCTCGCTTACCTGCAAGAGTGCAATGAAGAGGAAGAAGGAGTTGGCTGCCCTCCTGAATTGCGAGTAGAGGAAACGAGGAAGGAAGGTGAGGACATTATATTTCGCAGTGCTGGAGACCAGGTCAGGCAGCAATCGAGGCAACGGGTGGATGCAGAGGAGACAGACAAAGAGAGACAGAGAGAAAGAGAGAGAAAGACAGAGAGAGAGAAAGAGAAAGCATGACAAAATTGTTAGCTTCCTAAGTCTGAGCAGCACCTTTCGTGTCATCAACATGTCAAAATGCATACAGACATTTAATCTGATAATTCCAACATATTCTATTATCTGAATATTCTTATTATCCTGGCCTTTGAAACACACTTCAATATAATAATGGCTTTGCCCTCAAGCCAACCCATTCCAGGAAGTCGTTTCTTTCCCTGAGTGGAGGGAGTGTAGAGGAAAACAAGTGCGTCTGTGTGTCTGTCTGTGTGTGTGATTGATGAGCGGTAGGGAGCACTGGATTAAATGGCCATAAAGAATAATTAGGAGGAGGAAGGGAGCTGGCAGCAGGGATATGAGCTATGTGTGCCAGGGCGGC
>OMKZ01018513.1:0-20380 GCA_900302535.1 Neoniphon sammara | reverse complement strand
ATAGAATTTTTAATATTGTCAAGAATTAAGAATTTTCTAAATAATCAGTTTGATTTAATAAATCTATTCTTCATAATCATGGATTTGATTTTATCTGCTGCAGATTTGTCAAAATCCAAATTAGCTACAGAGCATGAATAATTCAAATTGCCATAAGACATACAAGAGGACTTGTAGCTTTATAGATTAGAATGAACATATTACGAAAGAGATGGAGCAAAATAAATGTCTTCTACGGACTGAAAATAGAAATAACTATTTTTGAAGTTATCTTCGGAGAATAATTGGATAGCCTCAGGAGGCGGACCGTGTGAGAGCCACCGACAGCAAGCCAGGCTGATGTATTTTTAATAGTTCATCTTCACACTGTAGCCTACGTGTTACAACTGGATTTAATATTTTACATAGTGGATGAAGTGCCGCACACTGAGGCATGCTACTTTTGCGAGGGGAGGGGGATATTGTTGTGACATTGCCGAACGAGTGCATAATATAATCGGGGTTTTCATCCGGTGCAGAAGGGAAACCTTTCTTCTTATGGGAGGCAGGTTTACCGAGATGCGCAGGGCTTCGACGCAACGGAGGTCGAGAGGCTGCTGGTGAATTACAATCGAGACGCGGAGCCACCATGAACATGTTGCCTTATTTGTTGTGTATAATGAAACACGGTGTATTTTATTAAGCGCGTCTTTCTTCTGGGGAGAACTCGTCAAGCAGCACCACGCTGAAATGTTTTTTCTTGGCTAAGCATTTCCACAGACGACCATGGAGACCTCCGTAGGCATCGGTCATGCTCTCTGGTAAGGGGGGATTCTGCTCCAAGATGTCCTTCTCATCGTAAATGGGCGTATAAATGAATAGCCGTCAACACAGCCTATATTCTGTAAGAAAAATGCCTGGCCTACATAGCGCTGTCTACAAGTCGTTATTGGGAATTTATGTTATATGGGCACGCAGTTTCCACCTTTTCGGACATGGGCTAAATTATAAATCACGTTTTCATATGGTGTCAGCTCGTGACACACCTGCGATGTTGCATGCCTTCCATTAATTAGTCAAGTGTGTTTCATGATCAGGCAGCGCTGCCGTCTGCAGCGGCTATGCAGATGTAGGATGCCTTGTGTTGCAGACCCAGAAGCCGGGCTTAATGTGGGAGCACATGCTTTACGCTTGCCCTGATGAGCTAAAATATAGAGTATAAAATGCAACGCACGGGTGGTATGAAATGCCTCTCAGTTTGTCTGGCCTTTGCATTTATGGTCTTTGTCCACGATCAGGAGGAATATACTGTATTTCTGTCAGTATTCATTATAAAAGGAAATAACAGGAGAGCAGCTGCATCTGCATGGATTCACATGAGCCACTTTGAATAAGTAAAAATCTGTGTCATGGTTCCTGGGAATACACAACTTCCCCCTGTTGCTGCATTGTTATGGAGCAAAACAGACTCCTTCAAAGTAGCATGCTGCTATTGCTCTTCATAGGCCCCATATTGATTACAGTGCCCTCATTTCTAAAACACTGCTGGTTCTCCTCATTGCAATGTGCCGCTTGCAGTTCAGTCTTGCCTGAAGTGTTCCCACAGACACATGCACGGTATAAACACTATTATGAACACATTCTCGAACAAGGATGTCCAGAACAGCCAGGATCTTAGGGATTTCTCCAAATGTGTTGTCCCAGGCAGCGCCTCTGGGTGATTCACTCCTAGTGCAGCTTTGGTCGATCTGGGAAACACCTCACTGTTTTCAGAGGAGGATTTTCCACTTTGTTGCCAAGCGTTTGTCGTCTTTGAAAGTGCTGATCACTCATGTAGTTGGGGGTTTCTCTATTTGCAGGGTGTTTAAATTCACGGACCACTGGGCCATTCACAGCCTGTTCTCAGTTGCATTCATTTCCAAGGCAGGGTTGGGAGAGTCGTTTTATGGCATATAAAGCTTTGTAAGGATCTAGTAGATCACTCATGCCTGACTTCATTTTGGTCAGTTGGATTGCAACCCTTGTAAGTGTTTTGTCCTCTCTCTCTCTTCTGTTCACTGCTGTGTCTTCAAATAGGTTGCATGGTGCTCTACCTTTCTATAAAGCATTCCCTGTTGTTTTCATGCTACTTTGAGCATTACATTTCAATTCACACGCCATGGAATTGGATCTTGACCCTGATGGATACAAGCACAATAGCATTCTGTCACTGTTCTTTTGGATCAAGGTGACACTATTCTTCTTATTATACCCTTAAGAGATGGACTCACATGATGTGAGTAGCTGGCTCACAACCAGCTGACTGACACATGCCACTTCAGCGGGCATTGCGCAGATCCATAAGCTCATCCCATGTCCCAGATCCAAGACCTTTCAGCAACCTAACCCTTTAAAATATTAAAATTAGAAAATTAAAATTACCTTGGTTTCGTCCAAAGTGCCTTAGATTACTGCTAGTGTTGAGTGTGTGAGCTCAGTGAATCAGGTCTCAAACGTTAACAAGCGTTGAGTAGGGACCAGAACAGTGTTGCCATGGATAAGACAGAGGATTCACCACATTTCTTCAATCATAAAGAGAGATAAACACACCGGTGGACAGAGTGTGCTTGAAAAGACTAAAAGATGCAGAGGGTGCTGTGTGAACATGCGTAGTGATGTATGGCTGTGCATTATGTGGCGTTTTGAACTCCCTCCAGAATCAACAGAGCGGATTACAACCACAGTGCAAAGGCCGGGACGTGGAAAAGTCTTTGGCATACATACAGAAATCCCTCCAGGTGTTACAGAGCAAGGGGAAACAGTATAGGAATAATCCCCCCAGACGTTAGAGCCACATTCCATTCTTTATTACTCTCCCCCCTCCTCAGCTTAGCAGAATCCAGGTGGATAGCAATCACCGAGACTGTCTCGTTTCACCCACGGTAGCTGTGTCAACCCTGCAAAAGGTGAGAGTCAAGGGCAGGGAAGGCTCTGAAGTTCAGAATGGAAATGCCGGCCACATGATTGGCCAGTCTGAGCTAAGCTGCCCTGCTGTGCACTGATAAGCATGTTATAAATCAGTATTTCATGGATGCAGAGAGAGCGAGAGGAGATCATATTAGCGCGGGTGGGTCACCTGACCTCCATAAGCCCTCCACAGTTCTTTGCTGGTGGTTGGTCAGGTGGAGATAGTTCAGCAGTGTAGTAAATCCTCTCCACTGTACCAGCTTTATATCCCCCACTGACCCTGACTGATCTCGACCTCATATAGAGACCTGAACTGCACCTCTCTCTTTCCATCTTCCCCCTTCCCTTTTTTTTTCTTTTAGGTTATAAACATGTGGACATTGACATTTCCATTCTGGATTCCCATCACACTACAACCATGGGTGCATTTTCCCTTGGAGTTTGATGCCGGGAGATCATGCAGAGAAAGGTCACACCCACATAACCGTTTGTCAGGGACTGCCATGCTTGTCTCTTGTCACTAAGCAAAGCAAAGTTCAGAGGTGGAGGCGTCTTCAGAAAAACATACTGGATGTTTTTCAGCAGCAGAAGTCTTAGCATGCTGTCGAAGGCGCTGCGAGAAGTGAGCTTGCAACATGTGGTGTGGAATAAGCAATGCTATGCTGACTGCATCACTGCTGGCCTAGTTTTTACTCCTCAGATTTGAGATGGCTCTTGAATCCTCGTGCTTCTCCAAAATAAGCCGTGTAGTTGTAGCGGCAGTTTGGTTACCATGTGTAAGTTCATAATAGCAGCAGCTGTGTCAACAGCAGCAGTCAACATGAGGGCTGCAGCCTCACCTGTCCACAGTGTGCTGGAGGTGATATTTCAGCTGCTCGTTTGCATGTCAGCTGCTCTGTGCTGCCTGTTCTGTTCAGTCTGTCTTCCTGCCTGTTGAAAGAGAGACTAGCACATAATATTGTACGTTCAACAGTCACTGACAGCTGTAACAGGAATGAGGACATTCCCAAAACCATCTACCATAACATATAAAGACAAAACTGTGCTGTATGTCATGAATATATCTGTTTTATACAAATGTTGGCAGCAGCAGCCTATTCGTGGGACTCTTGGGCCAGATAAAACCTGCAGCAGAGAGGCTGGATCTCTTTAAGGGCTGGGAGGCATATTGTTTATCAAGGGATGAGTGCGATTCTCTTCCTTTGGAACCTGGATATAGAGCTGTTGCCTGTAGCTATGAATGTTGTAATACAATACAAAATCTCCATCTTCCAAGCTGGCAGAGAGAGGACTGTGGTTCCTTGTGTGGACACGGTAGCAGAGGAACCTACCTTATAGGCTGTAGTGTTTAACCCAGCGGACTTGAATATTAAACTCCTCGCTGATTTGCATTCGTGTGATGCGAGCTGCCCCTGTGCAGCTCTCGCTCTCATTGCACAGCTCATGTTTTAATCAACATGGCTCCCAACAGTGCTATCTTCATCACCATCCACAGCCGGTCCCCCATTCCCGTATACACACTAAGTCAACACATGTTTGATCATGTTACTTTCAGATCTCCTCTTCCCCTTCCCCTGATCGGCCCTTTGATGCCACGCTTGTTTATCTGAGTCTTCATTGTCCTGCCGTCTTTCCCGCGGGCTTCACCCTGGATTGCACAGCAGCTCTGTGTTGTACCTGTATCTCAGCACACATCTGCAGGCCAGATGTTTAAGTAGTCACCTTTTGACTTCAACTGGTGAGACCGGTTATCTTCACAGGTGTGTTTTTTGTCAGACTAAGAGAGCCGATTAGAGGGTGACCTGTTGCAGTGATCATCCTCACAGTTCTGCTTCCCACACAGCTGCAGCTGTCATTTATGGAAGCAGTAATCCTCGGGTTCCTAGTTTTGTTTTTATTTTGGCAACATCTTTATTGCTACACATCATTGCTGTGGTGCTCATGTACCTCACTTCCCAGAGATCACTTGTCAGTCACAGTGTGGCCAGTACTGTGACACGGTTTTCGTTGGATTTTCTCTTGATGGAGTTTGACTTTATATATGTGGTGATCTATTCTTTGTATCTTCTTTGTATCTTCTTATCACTGCTCATGTTACCTATAAAGTTCTTTTTATTCCAAACAAACAGCTTTTACTGTTGGTGCTAATGTAAAACATAGCACTTACTGTGCGCTCAAGGATTATATCTTTGAAAAACCTACCTGTGTTTAGAACAGGAAATGTAAAAGCTTTCATGAACTGGCTGTAGGCTGAATCACTGTTGTGTTGCAGCAATTGGTGATAGAGAGCAGCAAATCAATTTGTTTATATGGAAATGCGGAGTATTACTTTTACAAACAAATTGGTTGATCTCAGTGAGTGCAAAAGGTAGCACCAGCGTCATGCAAATGTTTTGGTTTGGGCACTAGTCAGCTTTCTTCAGTGGCATGGCTGCCTCTTGGCTCCAACACTCAGCTGCCCAGCTCTCATCCAGAAGAATACCAAATGCCTCGGCCTGTCTTCCCATTACTGCTCAGGCTTATTTATACCATTGAATAGAACATTGTTTAGGTGCTGTTTTGTGCATTCCCTTGCGAAAGTCCCTCTCGGTGTATTAGATTAACTTAAATCAAGAATCTCGTCACTGACTTGTGTAACAGGATTCATGTGACGGGCCTTTGTCTGACCAGCAGTCATTACTCGGCCAGTTGTTTGTTTGAAAGGCTCCTACTCGTCTGTCAATGGGAGGTCATGCATGCTGGGGGTTTTCACACTCGCAAGAACAAACAGCAGTCACTGGTTCAGTTCCAAGACAGGAGCCAACACAAACTGAAGTGGAAGTATTTCAAGTATGCTTTCACACGAAGAGAGCCTCATATTGCCAGCCTCATTCTTTATGTTGTGTGGTCCGAGTCAGGGAAACAGAGCACCCGCTTTTCACTGACCTACATCCAAAAAGGTGGTCAGTTGTGTATTGAACTTTTTCAGACAGCTCTTTTAGTTTGTCAGAATTATATTTCATCAGACTAATTGGTACATAAATGTTTTATTTTGAACGATGTGATGCTGCCAAAGGCAATCTTTTTGTAAGTTTAATTTGGATATAACCCTTCAGGCCTTGCATCTGGATTTGTGATTTGAATAGAGTTGTTTTATTATGTACTTGACAGGAAAGAAGACAGCAAGATGGTCGTTTATGGCAGCGATTTGTGTGTAGGGTTGAGTGAAAGGCTCTCTGGCAGGAAACGTCATCACTATTTTTGGATCTCAAGTCTCCGTAGGGTGTCAGGGAAAAGGTTTGAATTGAACCTCCATCATATGGGAAAAAGTGCTTATAAACAACATTGCTTACTTACTACAGAAGAATAAACAAGAGGAAATGTACCTTTAAGGTTTGTCAAGGGTTTTTTTTTAATTGAATTTTGGAAACTAATTTGATTTTCTTGTTCAGTAGAATTATCCCAGATGGGTTGATATGTAGAAGTTACATAATTTAGTCAAAAGAATTTTTGTAGGACACAGACATTTGGGGAATCACATTGTTCCGCTGCCATAAACTCTATTTATGACAGCAGAAAAGAGGAGGCACCACTAAACATTTTATTTATCCCTTGCTTCGGTTATTTATTCCTTCTCTTTGCTGCTGGCTCTGTTTCTTTGGCTGCCTCGCTTTTTTTGTGCAGGTACCTTTGAGCTATTGAGACATGAAACACAGGGTATGGGTTTCTCTCTGTTTCTTTCTATACATTATTAATGTGGCTTATCGCTTCCTCATATTTCCCTCTCTTTGCAAATTAATTGGTTGCTAATTGCAATTGAATACTAATTTTAGAGTGTTTAGCACTTTCAAAAGGCCTAAATTGGAGTGCAATGTTATGATTAGGGAGTTAATTAAACAATTATTTTGTAAATATTCAGTACAACTGGCTGACTGCAGAGTTTGAAGTTGGCTTTGAACAGTATGATATCTAGTTCCATAGAATTTATAATATTAGTAATTGGTATTATTGACATTGTTTTAATAATACACCTACTCTTTTCCACAAACAGCAGAGTGACTTGATTTTTGCAGGGAATATCTTAATCTGTGTATGTTTTGCAGTCACACAAGCAAAGCATATTGTTTCCCTATCCTTTTCTTATTTACTTACATGAGTAATATGTTTTTTTTAATCCCAGGACTCAGCCATAAACAGCTGAAAAGAGGCACAGCGGCTCCCCCTAATGGTGCTTGGGATCATCTGAGCTGGGAGACACCCATGCATATCTACTGCTGACTTGCTGGAAATGAAACCATTGAGTCTACACCTCGAGAAAACGCATGGCTGATAGTGCAATGTAAGGGAAATATACCTCTGTGCTTAAAATGCGCTTTTGCTGATGCACGCCAGCTGCAGTTCAACCTCAGTTTCTGTTTCCTCAGGTGGGGGGTTGGCAGGGAGTGGTGAGTTGTAAAATCCCCAGAATTACAGCACATGGAGGTCAAAGGACATCTGATCACATCTATGGGTTTGGGGGCGCCAGGTGAGTGTTGACTTTTGGAGCAGTTCTTTGTACTTGGCCCAATAAGCTCTAAAACCCTTGTGTAAAGACACTGTTTTTGTGCCTGGACAAGCCTGAAATGGCCTGGCATAGAATCAATTTATTTTTTATTTTTTTTGTTGGCAGTTCAACTGATGAGAAAACAAATGTGTTCCTCTCTTGGGGACTGCCAACTGAAAGAAATGCTGCATGTGTGAAGGGCTTTTGTTCATACACCGTAGCCATAGCTGACAGATAATCTTATCAGATCACTGAGTGACTGTGAACAGGCGTCATATTTTTAAATACAGAAACACAATAATTGAAAAGCAGCAATTATGAAACAAAAACAAATATTACCAAAATAATTGTTATATCCAGCCGCACGTTTTCATGTCACGTTTTTCTGGAAGCGCTTTGTGTATGTGCTCTGTTGTGTAGATGTTCAAGGCTGCCAGGACAGCAAGCTGCAGGCCGAGCGGGTTGCAGCTCTGCAGGAAAGGAAGCAGGCCCTGGAGGCTCTCCTCAACAGTCGAGTTGGAGAGCTCAAACAAATCTGTTTGCAGGAGGCGGTCAGTAGCTTCCTCTTCCCTTTTGAAACCCATATGGCTCAGGGAGAGCAGCCATACATCTCAGACGTATAGATGATTAGGGTTTTTGTTTGTTAATTTGCACATTTATGTGTTTCTACCAAAGATACTGCTTAGATTGCATCACATTTCTAATGTCCTGTAAGAAACACGAATCAGTAAATACTCTGTAAATAGCTTGGATGCTCAGAAGAAAGAAAAATATCTGGCAACTTGTTGAAAAGCAAAGTGTTTTGTCAGAGCTACATCAGTCAAATAAAATGGGTTGCATATTAATGTTTGCTTGATTGCTCCAGGGAATGTGCCAGCAGTTCTTAATGAAGCTGCAGCTGCTTCAGCCTTTCACTGACAGCTGTTTAACACATCTCTCTGTCTTCCTCTGGATGTAACGTGACTCTTATTCTGTCTCTGCATGCACTGTTCTCACCCTCAGAAGCCCTCCATACAGTACAATGCTGCTAATTTGGAAGTTTTGTCGCACCACCCATCGGCAATGTCATACAGTGCGAATACAGTTTCCGCTTTAAAAATGATGATACTGACTTTAGCTCTGGCACATCTATTTCAGTGCAAGCAGACATTTAAAGGAAAGTTGTGAAAGTTGACACTTACATTAACGTGTTAAATGGTATTATCATTTTATATAACATTTTGAACCTCACAGTCCAGTGAGAAGATGAAGGGTTTTTAGTCATTGGAGGCTAATAAATGTCCTCTGCAGGAGCTGACTGGGAAGCTGCCACGTGCTTTCCCCCTGGAGACGGGAGAGAAACCCCCACTGGTGCAGCGCAGGGCTGGCCTGGCGCCCAACACCAAGGCAGAGGTAAGTCAACACTTTGAATAACAATGGCATTTACACAGCAGCTGTGTTTCTGTGTGTACAGTAGTATAACAAGAGTGGCTGTCCCATGCAGGATGAGGCTGCCCAGAGAAAACAGATGAAAGCCCTCTTCACTGGTGCTTTATACAGACACTCGGAATCAGACCGAAATGTCCCAAATAGCAAGAGGACAGTTCATCGGGGCTGCCACACGGGTAACACTGTGCAAAGTTTACGACCACACAAGCTGTCGCAAGTTGGCAAATCTAGAATAAACACTTGAAAATTGTGTCTTGTTATCAGTACAAGTGCTACTGCTCACATACGCTTAGCTGAATAAATACTTTAGTAAGTAAATAGCATTAAGTAAATAACATTAAAAGGTCACCCTGCATCGCCTGTGACCTAAAAGGCTTGTCTGTTGTCTTCCAGAGGACACTGTCATGTCAGAAAGTACTAGCTCCATGTCAGATTCAACATCCCACGACAATGGTGAGTCAACACTATACAAATAAATAGAAAGTGTGTTTCATAAAGAATTTTAAAAACATGCCTATTCAGTGTGGCTTTTAACTAAATGTTTAATATATATGAAAAGTATCTTCTCTGCTAATTTTGTTTCTGTTTCCATTTCTTCTTTTTGGTTTTATCCATTTTTATTTTTCTACTTGATTTTAACAATCTCAAGCACTTTGAACTATGATTTTGAAAGAGCTACACAATTAAATTTAATAATGATAATAATAATAATTATTGTTATTATTACAACTATCAGTGTGTTTTTCAAGAGCTAACTGTCTCTCATGGATATTTCCATATCCATATTGCATGTAACTGCAAAGACAGTCAACATCAATCTAAAATAGGTGATAGAAATGGCTTCATATTGCCAACAGTTTGCTTTTCACATTCATAATACATCATTCACACTTATTGGTTGGCAGTCTCCATTTGCAGTAGTGATGTTAAGATATGGAATAACGATAAGGAATCACATTTGTGCTATAAGCACAAAATGGCACAGTTGCCTTAATGTGCCATCCCATGAGGGAGGCGCATTAAAAGATTATTCCGTTGTTTTCCCTGTCACAGAAGAGTCTTCTCCCAGTGTGGCTGCTGACCAACGCTCTCTGTCCCAGCCCCGCCTCACTGTGGGCAGCCCCGACCACAGGATCAGCAGGAAACTGTCTCCAGTAGAGATTTACTATGAGATGCGGACACGTCGCAACTCTGTCACCAGCTCTGTTAGGTACTGTCCCCAGAATGGCCCTATCCTGTGTGCGGTGCTCCCATTTAGATTGAGCATTATGCATTTATATGTGCATGTGTATTTATGATTGTGTCTGCAGGTAAAGATAATCAGTTTTTAAGTACAGCTGCTCATGCCATTTTTTTTTTTACAGCCCAAGTCACTCTCTACCAAGGAGTGCATCCAACGTTGAAGGTAGAAGTGTTCCAGCTACTCCTATGCTGGCTCGAACTGCCCCCATCAGCGTTCACGTCAGGTAATCTCTACCCTGCTCCCTCTTTCTAATGCATCACATCTGCACCTACAGCTCCCACCCGCTGTGATGACTGCGAGGTTGGAAGAATGCAAAAGGATTTAGTTGTATGCAGGCAGAGAGTCAGGGTTGTAGCAAAGATTAGTGTCATATTATCTAGCAGCTAGTGCTTTGGCTCATCGTGTTGCCTTTTAAGCATAAAAATAGTGCCCTCTCTAAGTGATTTTCTGTGAAAAGCAGTTAACAGGGTTTTGATTAAAATTGCATTCACTCTTTTTTTTTCCATTACCAAAAGTTTCTCTGATTCCTCTGTCTCTGCTCTGTCTCTGCCACAGATCGGATGCGTCAGCGGGCAATGCGCTGAAGCAGTGGTCTGGCAGCTTGGATGTGCCACACATGATCCCGCTGGCGCAGGAGGGCTCTTCCTCTGACCGCCGAGGCTGCCCTTACAGCTCCCGTGCCAGGCGCAGCAACAGTTCTGAAGCCCTGTTGGATCGATCCAGCCTCCCTGAGGATCCAGCGCCCAGAAATGGGATGCCCCCTAGAGGAGGGCCCTACAAGAGCTCAGAGACGCTGACAGACGGAAAGCTGCGGCACATTCACCTGGGGAGCCCAGAGAGACACATGGATGGTTCAGTGGAACAGGCCAAAATGCGTCTGTCCATGGGTGGCAGAGGGGCAGGGGGAGGCTACAACGAGCTGTTGATGGACTATATCTGGGGTAAACAGCAGAGGATGCAAGTGCAGCATCACCTGTACCAGTCCACAGGCAGGATCTGGCAGGACGTGTCTCCTCGCTCCTCTACTGCAGCGGTGCCTCCTCATGCCAATGGCTTCTCCCATTCCCAGGTGCACCTCCCCAGTGCTGCACCTCCTTACAGTCCCATGGTGATGAGAGGGTCCCAGGCCGAGCCACGAAGGGTCAAAGTCACCAGAACCAAATCTTGTGGGCCGTTCATTCCCTTGCAGCAGCACCCACAGGACGCCATCCTGCTGTCGGCGTATGAGTCTCCCCATCCCGCCTCAGGCACCACCACATCCTCCATCCCCAACTTACTCCCCTACCAGACCGAGCTGTCAGGCCCCTCCTTTGGCCGCAGGCCCCCGCAGTTCTCTCTTCCCACCCCAGAAGACTCAACGCGAAGCCTGCACAAAGCCCTGGCACTGGAGGGACTGAGAGACTGGTACCTGAGGAATGCCCTGGGCTATCCTCCTGCTGCCTCAAAGGGCCACGAGGCAGGGATCTCTCGCCTCTCACACCCCCACCCGCTCGTGCACCAGGCCCAGTCTGTTCAAGGTGAACCAGTCAACCTCCACAGGGCTCAGATACCCCAGTCAGCCAGCTTCCACGGTCACCCACTGCATGGAAGGTCAGTGCTCGTCTTATGTATTGTGATCCTTTAACACATTTGCCTCGGTGCATAAATAGGTAAAGTTTAGTTTGGGATCATCATAGATGAACTCCTAATAGACACAAACCAAAATACCAAAACACTCTATTATCTTTTAACTTATGTCACTCTGGTACCTCTAACTATAATTCATACAACAGTACTTTTTCCATTTTTGCTCCCTTGATTTGATCTTTACAGGCATTTTGGTCTTTTTCAGTGGCAATTTTATTGAGCAATGGCTTTTATTCACCAATATTGTCAGTAAATACTACTATAAATAAATAAATACATAAATACATACTCATTTTATACCGCTAAGATTTGTTTCAACTGCTGGAAACTGGTGGCCAGACTGGCTGTGCAGCGCTCATTCTTCTGCTTTAGTCTGCGTACTCTGTTATTTTCTGATCAAAAATGGCTCCATTTTGTCACCCAGAATGCACTACAAAGAATCACCTGGTCATAGGCTCCCATGAATCACCTACAATGGCCCACAGAGGACAGTAGTCTCAACTCAAGCATAAAATTATGACAACACAATGACAAAAATGTACACAGGTTACAATGCAGTAAATGGTACCTCTAATTGTATTTCATGAAATTTGAAGCACATTTTGCCTGCATTAATTTCACCAACACATGCTATTTTATTATATCAAGAAGTTTTCATATTACTCTGGTTTTAATTTTAACTATATTTCTGTTGAATGCTGTATTGGTTTACGTTCTCAACAGGTCAATGGAGTTCTCTCTCTATCAGGAACCTCCTCAGATGCAAGAGGCGACGCCAAAGGAGCCCAGTGCAGACCCAGGCACCCTGGTGTGAAGCAACAGAATACACACACACACACACACACACACACACACACACACAAACACACAGATGTGCAAACACACCCTAAATGCACTCACACATTCACTCACACTAACACACACAGTCTCACATCCACATGCAAACTGACATGATGTGACCTCAAAAGCTAAGCAAAACATGGAACCTCAGCAGAAAAAGACTGAAATAAACGACAAACTGTAGCTGTACAGTCTGAAAAAGCCTTGGCGAACCCCCCTGTTATAATTGAGCCCAACAATGTATGAACAGTGTATAAGGCCAGTGTTTTAATGTGGACGTGCACTGGAATTGACTTAATTCTACTCAGAGCATCTAATAACAATATGGTCATGCCGTACTTCAATATACCGTATCGTATTCCTGGTCCAACACGAGCAGTAATATCCTACCTGTTGTCCCTGAAAAATCTCCCAAGGTATACTTTTTTACAGAATATATAAAATTCTAAATTACTATTTTGTATCTTCTGAAATATAAAGAATAGTTATATTAAAGAGGTAATTTATTGCTCATTAGTCTTGTGATATACAAAGATGTTATATGAACTCGCGTCATTTGACAAGTATTTAGACATGCCGGTGAATGTGTGTTTGTAAACAATACTATATACACAGCAAATACATGTTCGAGTCTTCATCTGCCATTAATTTTTGCAGTCGTTTGTATTTTTTCATGTCTGACGAATGAACGGGGCCATGTACTGTAGCTTATCGGTGTAGCGGACGGGAGTGCCTACATGTTTTAATAAACAAAAACTAAACCTTTGTTAAAAACATTAAAGTGCTTTCTATTAATCTGTAATGCTAGCATTAAGCCTTTCTGAGCTTACTCTCCAATCAAAAAATGAAAGCAGGTCACGATGTCACAAAATTAGGATACTTGGAATGATGTCATTTATTGTGATTTTCCGTTTCTTTTCTGTTTCTTTATGTTTTTTTGGATTCAGCTCAGTGCTGGGTGATAGATGTAGCTTTCTCTGTGCTGACATGAAAGAATAATTAGACGACTTCTATGAAAACCTGAGGGCTGTTTCGAGACCTGCTGTATGGCGGTAGCACATTACTGCATGGCAGTAATTCACTAAGTTCAAATCAATTTTTCTGCATTGAGTTGTGGAGAATTTGAGTGTCATACAGAGCACTTTATGAACATCTTAAGCCTTAATTCCCTGGGAAATTGTCACCGAGAAAGAGGCTCGAAAGAGGAAAAGGTTTAGACAGGGTTTCACGATGGAAAAAAAAATAAAGAAAGGAGTTTTTGTCATCATCTGCTGATGGTCTACCCGATTGCTGGTCTGTATATAGATTGTATTGATGAGTTTCAAGCTGATATTGTACTCCAGTACTAACAATGTAATATTTAAACTAACTACATAGGACGTATTTAGTCACAATAACCCCCCACCTACCCCCAAATAAAGTGTGAGCACTATTTAATTGGTTGGAAAAAGCGAACATGTGAACAGAATAGGGCTGCTGCAGTGTTAAATGATGGCGTGAGCAGGTCTCATGCCAGACTACTGAAGAAAATATGTTTTTTAGAGTTCATGCTGTCTGATTTTGTAATTGTAATGATTTAGCCATTCAAGTAATTGTATGAACTCAGTTGTTGTCTTTTCTCTGTATTAACATGCATTTTTTAAAATCAGAGTAGTGATGTGTCATAATATATTTCCAGTTTGTAATCAGTCTTGATACCACTCTGACATGTAAACATCAGTAACAAAATCTAAGAGTAAGACATGATATACTCAAGGAAACACTGAAAATAACTGTTGTGCTGTAAACAGAACGTTTTTTTTTTTGGTTTGTTTTTTTAAAGCCTTTCAATATCTGAGTTTTTCATTTGTATTTGATCTCTGGCCATCTTGGACTCATTTGAATGTAATTTTTTAGGTGTGTTCAAAGTCTCTTACTGTACGCTGTTTTCTACTCTAGTATGAACTGTAGCACACCGTGGAATGTCACCTGGTTTCTTCTGCTGTCTGATGCGTTCACCTTCATTCAGTATCCCAGCTTCTTATAGCTTCTTCCAGCTGGTAAAACCTGAAATCAAAGACCAAACTGCTGTGCACTGGGGGTCATAAATGTATTTTTCATATATTGTACTCAGTAAGTTGAAAATAAATGATATAAATTTAGCTCTAAAGCAAATCTATTCAAACTATATTGTATATTTATTAACCTATAACATTTTGTAGCTATTTAGCTCTTTCTTGCCAGTGAGAGAATTGGTAACGTGTTAAAAGCATTTCATTCAACAGTATGAATTGTATTAATATTTGTTTTTTGTGTTTTTTTAAGATACTTAAGCGCAGCTGTTTTTCTCATTCTCTCCTTTCTTCATAACAAGGCCTATGAAGTAAGGCTAAATAGGCTGTAATAGGCCTGTCCTATACTGTATGTATGAGATGGTGCATTCGTTCTACTAAATAAAGTGTCATGTCGGAATCAACATGAAGTGAAATTATTTGAACCACAGAAACATGTTTTTTGGTGGTTATTTTAAATAATCAGAGGTGGAAACACTGAAGCACTAGTCAAATAAAAACAAAGGACAATCTCCTTTCAGTACATTCCTTATTTGATATCAACAACTATCAGTGCCCCACAGTCAAGTCCACAATGACTATTATAGATTCTGGGTAATTACAGTATACACACTATTAAAACCAAGCTCTTTTAGTTCTGTTTGTTTTAAGTGGAAGTCCATAAATCTTCAAGCCAAAAATCACAATAATTAATATTCATATATGGGCACTTTGAGCACATCTCTAAATAGTTACTTTATAATGATCTTATTTCTTATTTTCTTTCTTGCTTGCTTTAAATGTAAAATGTCCATAGAAACATGATATGGATATAACAATGTTCTAAAATGTATAACTGGATTAGTTAATTTTGGCAATGGTCCAGATTGGTAGCCTCTTACCAAGCCTACAGTTTTAGGCTACTAAAGAAAAAGAAAAAAATCTCGTCATTCGCACAAACAAGAAAACTGTAATTAGTAACTTTCCACTTCTTTCTGAAAATCCTACCAGGGTTTGTGTAAATGTAAGATTGCTATTCCTGGACTGCTGTGTTGCTCTCCTGCTATTAACAGACGCGCGGCAGCCTCAGAGCAGGCGGGGGGACGCTGCGGTCAAATCAAGACTGGAACTAT
Organism: Neoniphon sammara; assembly: GCA_900302535.1. NCBI lineage: Eukaryota > Metazoa > Chordata > Actinopteri > Holocentriformes > Holocentridae > Neoniphon > Neoniphon sammara. The sequence goes on along the minus strand of OMKZ01018513.1, from coordinate 4,633 downwards.
TCAACACCGGGGTAAGCGGACTAATACATTTGTAAAGCTGCTAATTATTCATTTGTGTGGAAGGGATCACGACGTTATTGAAACGGATAGCTTTCGGGTTCAGGGTAAGCTCCCGCAACAAGAAGTGAAGATTAACAAGTTTTTTTTTAAGTCTAGTGTTAAGTTAGCCAAAATAAACAGCACGACTTCCGGTTACAGTAAAAAAACAACAACTATTGACAAACAGTTAGCCTATGTCGTTGGAATAAAATTAACGGAATCCAATAGAAAAACGGAAATTAGCAAAATATTGTCAAACAGTAAATCTATGTTCATAATGTACGTAATGTTAACAATGAACTTAATGTGTATGTGCACTAATGTATTCACATTAACAGCGTGCAGAAGGCCAGATAGCCTTCACTGTGTTGTGGTGTGCAGACCAAGGGACCTAAAGAAAATATGCCCTTTTTAGTTTTCCTCAAAATATCAGTCAATTTTTAGAATCTTTACACAATACTTGGCCTAACCCTAACCCTAAAGAAAAGCATCACATGCTACTTAATGAGAATATTCAAATAAACCAAGCTTAAACCCAGACATCAGTCAGTTACTGTAAAACTTGACAGCCTATGCGCATTGCATAATGATATATGCGATACCACAGCATCAGAGGGTCAATCAGAAGGCACTCTTTGGTACAGTCAGTACAAATAACACTTTATTTTGATTGCAAAATCTATCATAACTTCCGGTTTTGTTCAGCTTACGTCAGGGGACTTGGCGCTGCTGATATGTCTCAGAATTCTGCTCCCTGTTAACCCAAAACACAATCCAACATAAACTGAGGTCACCTAGCCTAATCAGCTGAAGTTACTGATCATCAGACAAACAGCATTGAGAGACGTGTTACTTAATGTTTAACTGGTTGTCTTTTCATATTAATTCCTCTTGTCAGATTCTTGTATCTCAGGTAAGAACATGGATTACTTTGAGTTGCCAGCCATCCATTTTTACAAGCATGGTGCCTATACTGCAGCAGGGCTGTCCATGTAATATCAGGGGGAGTTCAGTTGCAGCTGGGCAAGTTTCAGGAGCTATTTACGTTGACATGCCATTCATCCAGCTAAAAATAAACATACACATCCACTGGTCCCTGTGAAATGTCATTGCAAACAGCCTATTGGAATTATTTACCAAACGGAGAATCCCAGAGGCCTACAACTGGTGCACTCTTCTTTCAGAGATAGTAGTACACCAACATGTGGGCGGTTCAGGCCTCCATAATGGCAGCACCTATTTCTGAAAGCATCTGAATGCCTTTTTGTTGCAGCTGTCTTCGTGAGCACCTCTGTCATCTGGACCCCTCTTCAGCTGTGCTCTGACTCTTCAGGGTCCATTTGAACATGTCATCGTCGTACGCTGCCGCAATATCGGCCCTTTCCCTTAGTTCACCCAGCAGTACTTCTGCACCCATTCAGCCCAGCCCTCCCTCTGACCCAGACACAACGGCGAGTCCCAAACCCTCCCCCACAGCCAGCACACCCCCTCAAAGCTCCCCAGCTGCAGACTTACACCTGGGATCTGATTATGAGCAACAGGAGAATCCTGACGATTACTGCATAGGTAAGCAGTGCCTCAGCACCAAACGTCAACACACTGATCGAGGTCTTCACTTTGATGCAGACTGCAGACTGTGTTGCAGGTGGCTACTGCCCTGTGGAAGTGGGAGAAGTATTTGTGGATCGTTACCAAGTGGTCAAAAAGTTGGGATGGGGTCACTTCTCTACTGTTTGGCTCTGCTGGGATATGCTGTAAGTACAAGACCGGTGTTTTTATTCACACTCAGTCATCTTGATAATGCAACCTGCAACTTCCAAGCAGCCTAATGCAATAACCACTTGTATGCAGGAAGAGGCGCTTTGTTGCTCTGAAGGTGGTGAAGAGTGCTCCGACCTTCACAGAGACGGCACTGGATGAGATCAAACTTCTGAAATGTGTCAGTGTGCCCTTTTCCTTGTCTTGTGAGAAACTTGCTTAGCAGTTACTTCGTGGTAATTGTATAATTTTAATCCAAAATACCCCTATACTGTACAGGTATACTGGCTGTAGTATACAGTATTGGAGTGTCTGCATTAGGCCCGCCCGCAGTGGTGGTGTGGCAGCTCTGTAACAGAATGGTACAGTTTTGGTCCACACATGTACCAGCAGGCAAATTCAGTAAGCAGCAATAACTTAGAGAGATAATGGTGATGGGAAATGCAATTTCTGATGCAGCCGGAATCAGTACAAATGCCTATATGAGATCATTTTGGATTTTGAAATAAAACAATCATGCTAAGAAAATGACGAGGAACTGTGGTGGTGAGTTTAGAGATGAGTGGAAAAATAACACACACTGCGTGTACTAAAAATAAAGACGCCTGCCCTTTTCGTGAAATAGAGCATGTGAGTCTGATGGAGCGGGAGGTAGATGAAAAGGAAGAGACAGGTTAAAGCCTCGAGACAATGGAGACATTAAATGTACAATAAGGGATATAACTCAGTACCAGCAAGGTGATCCTAATATTTTGTCCACTGAGTGTATTATCATGTAATACTACACTGATGCCCAGTATCAGTGCTTTTCCTTGCATTTAGGCTATTAATCAAAAACCACTGTGATCTATCAAATGTTATTCTTGAAAATAGAAAAAAGAAACTTAAGGTCTAGTATAAAACTAGACATGTCTTCAACACAGCTGCCAAGTTATAGAATAATACAGGCTGTTGTATAGCTGTTGTGATTGCCTTACACATTTACTGTTTAGATTACATTTTGTCTTTTACATGACTACATGTTATTATATTTTTTAGTATTTGTACACTGTTCATTATATTTGATCAGGTAAGGGACACAGACCCTGCAGATCCTAAACGTGAAAGAGTTGTGCAGCTCATCGATGACTTCAGGATTTCTGGAGTGAATGGAGAACGTATCCTTCACAAAACAAGTGGCACTGTCCTGCCATTATCACCATGACATATTAAACATAACCAGCTATTCCAATGAAATCAGTAATTGACCTATTTAATGTGTTAATTAGCAAATATCACTATGGACAAATTACTATTTACAACGACAGCCTGGCAAGTGTTGGCACTGTCAGTTTTTCATTAAAGAGAAAATATTTCATGGAAAATTTATCTTGAGTACCTTGACTAATATCTGAGAGAGGAAAGTGGGCCTTTATGTGGCAAAGGTTTAGAAAGCCTGATTGACTTTATAGCGGAACCTATGGTCAATTAAGTTTCTATCAGGTATTGTTCTTGAGCTACTGTGTTCAGAAGAATGTGTCTACACACATACAGACAGTCAGACAGAAGCACCTTGACGACACAAACCACATACCATTTCGGCTAAACATAAAATCCTTTAGATCGGGTCAGTGGTTTTAACCTTGTAGAGTTTTGTAATGGCTTAAAGAAACGAGAAACTGCAGATACTCCAGCTGGAAGTGCGTCCTTGAATCAGTTGTTCACCAGATGTGTGCATGGTCCTGGAGGTGCTGGGCCACCAGCTGCTGAAGTGGATCATCAAATCCAACTACACTGGCCTTCCGCTGCCCTGCGTCAAAAGCATCCTCAGACAGGTGCCGTGTCCCCTTCATCCCATCTTAAATCCTCTCTCCTGCATTTTGCCATTGAAAAAAGCAGCTTTTTGTGAACAGATTATCCTCCATTTGTGCTCCCCCGGTGACATGTAGCGGAGTGACAGTAACTCCATTTTTATTCCATATCACAGGTTCTCCAGGGCTTAGATTACTTGCACACTAAATGCAAGATTATCCACACAGACATCAAGCCTGAGAACATCCTTTTAAGAGTGGACGAGGTTTACATTCAGGAGCTGGCAGCCAACACCAAGCTGTGGCAGCTGCCAGTGTGCCCTGCTTTCACCAGCTCCTCCGGTTAGTGATGCTGTGTTAGCAATCCCATGGGTTTAAAGTGGATTGTTTTTTTTTTGTCAGTTTTTAACTACCAAGGAATATGTGTCACTGGATGTGCACAGTAACAAGCTGATGGCAGAACAGTGCTGCTGATTAAATGACAATGACAATTACAGGAATATTTCACTGCCGTTGTGTTTTTCCCTGTTCTGTTCACATTTGGTGCCTCTTCCATTCCCTGCTCATATCTTCAACTTCTGCTGATGTCAGTGAACAGCAGCCCAAGGGAAAAACAGGTGTGCAAACATTAACACGAACCTTTTACCACGTTATCTTAAACATATATGTTTAAAAATGTTGGGTTAAAAACAACCCAATATGGGTTATTTTTTATCCCAACACTGGTTAAATATTGGACACAACACATTTATGAGTTATCCCTTTTATTCATTGTCATTGTCATTTCTTTTTGATTTCCTCATGAGCTGTTTGCTCCTCCTCCCACGACTCTCTTAGACTTTATCCAACTTATTGGGGAAGTTGACCGGGGTTTTCCATACTCTTGGGGAGTGGGTAAGATGGCTGAGGTGTTTTGCATTTGAGCTTGTACCTTCTCACTGCATCTTGATGGCACCTAAGGGCTCTCACAGCAATGGATAGTCAACAGTTAACACACCTTTATTTACTGGTGCTGAAATGAACTTAAACCTTTACATTGTTAATGT
>OMKZ01018511.1:0-31734 GCA_900302535.1 Neoniphon sammara | reverse complement strand
TGCCCTGGTTAAGGCGACAGCCATATTTAATAACCCACTTCTTATCTTACCTTAACTGCTCTTGATCTATATATGGTTATGTCAGCATAACACTCTTAGCACTGGAGGTTTTTAGTGAATGTTACATTGTAAAGTCTCATAAAATTTTATGAGATGAAACAGATTATGTGTTGTGCATACAAATTATGTGAAAACTGTGTTCCTCCACCACAAATTAGATTATTCGGCAATCAAATGAATGCTCATGTGAAAAATTAAGCTAACAGTTACACTGAAGTAAGTCAAACATGTGTGGTCTTTAGTTAGGATTTGGCAGCTAAAACAATTTGGTTAAAGTTAGGATAAGGTTTTGTCATGACTGACTAAGAAAAAACAGACATGGCAAACAAACTTTGATTTATTACTCCAACCACCACACCCTTTCCACACCACCTCTCCACACCCTATAGTGTGTGCATGTGCACGCGACTGTGTTTCACACATTCACCAGCCATTCATTGAAGAGTATTGCATCTTATGATCACAGAGAGTGAGCGGACATTGTTTAGCTTTATCTTTGTTTTAGCCTTTTGTCAGTTTCCTTTTTTTCTGGTACATTTTTAAATATTAAATTGCACAAGTTCAGTGTTTTCTCCCTGATAAATGCTGAGGAGGGGCAATTAATGGCTGAAACGTGTATGTCGTGTCTGCTGTTGTGGAAACTGACCTTTCACTTCCACAGCAGCCATTTTGACATGAAATAGCAAGTTAAACGCAGGTGTTGCTAATGACATTAATTAAGGCTCCATTCCATTTAGATGTAACACAGCCAGGGTCCTGCTACTGTCCATGCTGGCTCACTGGAAAGATGCTACAGTTAAATAGAATGGAGCCTTCATTAATGCCATCACTAACAGCTGTGTTAACCCTGCTAGTTCATGTCAAAATGGCTACTATGAAAAGGAGCTATTAAAAAGTTGTATACTGGATTGTGTGTGTGTGTGCTGGCGGGTTTTATAGTTGATGCTTTGTGGGTCTGCACAGATTAAACATTTTTGGGCCCTTTGCTGTGTGTCATGCCTACTCTCCCTCCCTTCTCTTTCCAGTCTCTATCTCCACTGTCACTGTCTTATAAAGCAGAAATGCCAATAAATAAATAAATGAATAAATAAATAAAACTTTAAAAAAAAGTTTAAAAATTTTTGAGCTTCGCACACCAGTTTTCCTTTTTGTTTTCTCACCAGGATTTCATGTTCACATTTATTGTAGCTGCCAGAAGATTTGTCATAGAAATGCCAGTACCAGCAAACTTAATCTGCTAAAGTTTGTTTAATAATTGGGTGAGTATATTGCCAAAAGTTATGCGAGGTAATGTTTTCATTGTAAATCCCACCTCGCTATTCTGACATGCCAGCGAATGTATCTGCAGCATCTGTGGCCTCTGGTGTGTAGTTACAGTTTTGTAGATATACAAGATTTCTAAAAACTGAGAGGTCTGCAAACACCTGTGCAACTCTAACTTTAACTTTACCACTGAAGCATAAATTAAGCTTCGTTTTCAGTTGTGCAATTTCACATTAAACCACTGCTTCTTTTTGTGGTGGGAATTGTTTTCTGACATTTATTATAGCACATTTGCATTTTTAGAACATTTGCTCAGTTCTCTAAATTCTGTAAGACGGTGTTTCATTATCAGCTCATCCAGCTTTGGTAACAGCCACCTTATTCATTTAGCTAAAATTGAAACAGTATGTGACAAGCAATAATGTGCTGAAAATGTTTGCGGGATACCAAGAAACTCATCCAAATTTTGTGCTTTTTTAAACTCCATCCAGAGCATGTTGTTACTAGAGTGCACCACTGATATGTGCTTCTGCTCAGATATAAATCATTACAAGGGGTCTCACCACCAAATTTATATCGTCCAATACCCCCTCCCCCCACCTCCCATTGGAGGATGGTGGTCACCTTATTTGTCTGGAGAATCAAAAACAAATTGAAGTATCAAGTATCAGCTCTCTATCTCTGGAATAAACTTCCTCTTGTGATTAAAAGAGCTAATTTGATGGAAGAGAGATAATTCTTCATCTCTAACTGCAAACTCAATTGCTCTGGCAACCAAGCTTAAATTCTTCATTGCACAACCTCCCGTGTTTTGATGATGAATGCATGAAGATATATCTTCATCATTCCTTACTGGCAATAACTTTGATAGCTGGCACTAAGTTCCCCTCCAAGTATTCGCAGCAATTTATGTTGCAAAAACATGACTGCATTCTTTACTCTATGGGTGAATTGTAAAACAAATGGCATGCATATTTGCATGATGACTTCTCTGACACCATAAGTCTACAAGCTAAAGTGACCTGTCATTTAAATGAATGCTGCCTTAAATTCTAACAAGTGAAATATTTCATCCTTCCTGAATGACGCAGGCATCCTGTTGGCGTCCCGCTGGCCTGCCAGGAACAAGATGAATCATCCATCCAAGTTTTATAAATGTGGATAGATAACACGTTTTATTCCATCTCAGACTCAGCCTGATTTCAACTTTTCACAGGTGCAGATTTTGGTGCAGAATGACAGAATCCCCAACTTCTACATTTTCCCCTAGCAGCAGCTGCTGCTGCAGCGGCAGCAGCACATCTCAAACATCAGCCCTTCAGGCCACCCTGCACACCTGCGAGCCCTGTGGGACCTCCTGCCAGCAGATGGCAGAATCACAGGTACTGAGTTGCCTCAAGATATTCTTTTTTACCCTAAACAACCTCTCTGCAGCACTGGGCACAGAAAAGCACTCTCTATTTTGATTCAGCCTGAAATGCTGGTCTCCGTTGCCTGTAAGGCACTCTAAACAGAGGATGTGCTAATTGTGCTCCTTTATATATATATCCACCAGAGTTTTTTGCACAGCCATTAACAGCTGCTTCAAAATGGAGAGCGTGTTTCTTGTTTAAGAGTGAATTAGGAGGACTTGCAAGATTTTACAAAATGACTTTCCATGGCCAAGATAACCCGTGGAAAAATGACAAGTATTGCATGCCCCTATAGATCTTCAAATAACAAGCATGTGTTTCCCCATTAATGGAATGATTTTTTTATAATTAAAGCATGGATTTTATAAATGTATGTACATCACATCCAAGACATGAATGTAATCATGTCCAAGACAATTTTCCATGATTAATCTACAATTAAAAATAAAATCTTTTGATAAAGACCTATGGATTTCTAGCATCACCATCACCTTTATTGGCATATAAATGCCCTGGAACTAAGATTTACCCTGGGATTATTTCAGAAAAGACAGCTATAATGGTTTTGTTTACACTTATTCGTATAGGTTGTAGCTTAATATTGTTGTCACATTGTTAATTTGTATTCCCTGGGTTGATTATCACATTACAGAATAAGGAGGGCCACAATGTCTACTTCACCCGGCGAGAGAGCACCACGTTCAGCTTGAGAACTGGAGCTCAGCACAGGAGACACAGCACTGATGGAGCCATCAGCTCAGGGTCTGGATCAGTGCTGGGGCAAGGCAGTGACTCTGACCATTTCCACCCGTACTGTCGACAGTTCAGTGATGGAGCTGTGAAGGCCACAAGTTGTCTCCAACATTGCCCAACGTCTTCCTACACCAGCCATGACTGCTGCTCTGCTGCACACAGGTCGAACACTGAGGCAACACCATCCTGGGAAGAATACAGCGGCAGCTTCCAGGCTTCCAGACTTGTGGTATCCTCATTTTGTTGTCATTTTGCAATTGTGAAAATGTATTTTTACAGTCAAGTCCTCTTGCTGTCAACTGTTGGAAATCAGTCTAGTGGGTTATCAAGTTTATATTGCAAATTAATAGAAAAAAAGAGAATTAGTGTACAGACCGGATGCCCAAAAAGCATAAACAGGAATATGGTATCCACTTCTAGTTGTATTTACATGTTCATACAACCACACATAGTGGGATTACAGACACACACACACACACACATACACAAACACACACTGTGGCACCGACAGCACCTGCACTGTCATACTGCTACAGCATACTCCAAATAAAAAAACAACAACGTATGAGTTCAGAAGATTTCCCATTCAGTATCCCATGAATCTCCAGGCTGCACATTGTTAATGCCCCTGCAGGCTGGTATTCCTCTTCCTCTGTTTATGTTCACAAACACTGATTGAACTGTACTGGCCCACATGCAAATTCTTAAATTGATTGCTCTGCCCTTGTAATCACTACATTTTGCACAGGGCTCTCAACACACTTACCCAGAGCTACCAGCTGTGCCAGTGGAGCCTGCCTGCTTCCTGTCTCAAAGCCACACCTCCTGCAGCTCAGCCAGCCCTCTGCAGCAGGTGAGTGTGTTTATGGAGTGAACCACATCGAGGGAGTGCCCATACTGTAAAGGAGGAACCTTGAAAACATAGTATGAATGGGATGACTCATTATCGACCTGGTGATAGACATTTGCAAGGGTTTTATAGGTGTCACTATAATTCATAAAAGCCAAGAAAATGCCGCCCAGTGTGTGTCAAAAGCCCTGGTATGGAATTAAGCAGGAAGAGATAACTGTAATTATGATAAACTCAATTGGACAAGTATCCTCAGGTCAGTGAAAGCTAAATATCCACACTTTCATAGCAGTCTATGTGTGTATGGATGTAATTCTATGAAAACCTACGTATGTATAATGGTTTCAAAAGCCACATATGGCTCTTATGCTTGCATTATGGTCCACAGAAAAAAATCCTCAAACCCACACCCAATCTGCTAATCATTTGTTAAATATAAGCCCTCATACTTTGTGTGTGTTCTCTCCAGTTCTCGTCTAGATTATACTCTACAAATGTGCCATCAAACAGCTCAAAATATTCTCTCCAGTGTCTCTCTGCTCCATCAGACCAGGAAAGCACCACTCCGTCCCTTTTCCCAAAGCCCATTTACTCATACAGGTAATTTTTTTCCTCTCATTCCACCATATCTTCTGAATTACTCACTGCTATCAAATAACATCATCAGTGTGCAGTTACATTTAGGCTACAAATTGAGTCTATCTATCTATCTATCTATCTATCTATCTATCTATCTATCTATATCCTCGCTGGATAAAATTCAGTTGGACACTTTGAGATTTTTTTCTTGATTGCTTCTATCCTCGAGGCTTGCAGGTGTGAGGTATCTGTCTGTGCCCTCAGCACACCAAGTTGTTCAAGTATGCTCTTTCGTTCGCTCATTCTGTTTGAAGTAGAAAGGGTCGCAATTTGCACAGTTCCATCTGCAGGTCAATGGGTTGCTCATCAACCACTGCGGACAATGGGTCTGTGAAAAGATGGATGCAAGGCTGCATGGCATGAAAGTCTTGGAAGTGGTTTTAAACACCCATATAGCTTCAGATTCAAACCATTCAGATGCTGTTTTACATCCGGGAGAAATGCCAGATCTGAAAGAAAGCTGACATTCCTCAATTTGTCACAATGACTACTCATATCCCCACTGAAATTCTCCTCTAAAAACAAAGGGATTTCAGTGTGCAGTGCAAAAAAACACAAACATTTTCCATGGCTCATCCATCGTACTTCTGTATGAAGTTTAACATCACCATGTGTGGCAACCACTTCATCTAAGAAAGTCACAAATTTCCGATGTGTGAGTGCTCTGTTCCCACCCCGGATCAAGTTGGTAACTTTGGTGACCACATCCATGACATGGCTGAAGTTCAGTTTCTTTCCTACAATCAAAGAAAATAATAGCTTGCTGACTGCAATCATATCTAATTTCTATCGCACATAGATAAACATGTGATACATGCTTTTGAACGAGCCACCAAATTCCATGACAACATCTTTGACTGTACTGAAAACATCGGCTCCCTTGGTGGTACCATGCAGTGTTGCCAGTTTCAACAGTTCCCCATGAGGGTCAAATGGACTGTTAATTGTAATACTTATGAGAAGTACAAAGCCCCAAAAATAAATCAGTCTTCTGTCAAAGCCTTCTGTAAGCCAGTAGGTGAAAATGCTCACAGTTCCAAAATGTTAGTGCTTTGCTTGTCCATAACATCATGTTAATATCTCCCCTCTGCTGCAGCATCCTGATCTTCATGGCTCTGAAGAACAGCAAAACAGGAAGCCTGCCAGTCAGTGAGATCTACAGCTTCATGACCGAACACTTCCCTTACTTCAAGGTATCACAAACCGGATGTTGTGATTGTTAGTGATTATGGCTGCAACTGTTGTTGTCCCCTCACGTTTTCGAAGTCACACTGCAAAGTCAATCGCAGTCCTTAATTGGAAGAATCTCAAGCTGATCTGCTGCACAAACAGATCATTATTTTTTTTTGCAAATAGACTTGACTGCTGGGAAGGTCAGCACTTAATAAATGAGTGTTCAAAATCCCCATGCTTCAAATAGCACACATATAGCATCATTTTGCAACTCATTTCAGTCAAAATGTGTATAACAAAACCACATTTGTGTTCATTACTTCAACAGTGTTCCCTTAATGGGTAATGATAAATTGGTAGATTGCAGTAAAACAGTAACAGCAAAAGAGCAGTTCTGGGCCAGCCCAGATAATAACCTGTTATGGCTTGATCCTCCCTTGTGCACATCACTTCAGTTGGTAATGATCTGTTCAGATGGTAACAAAGCAGTGTCATGTATCTGTTTATCCTGGTGTATGGTAGGATACCATTTGTGTGTGTGTGTGTGTGTGTGTGTGTGTGTGTGTGTGTGTGTAAAACTGAATAATTTTCTAATGCACACTTGACATTGATGCCCACTTGACTAAATATTGCTTTCTGAGGCAGCTGCAGGTGCGAACCTTTATTTGAACCCTCGATAGTAACAATTAGATATCCCAAAAGATTCCAGGCATCTACAAATCAAATAAGTTTAGACTCCCCTTTGGAACCGGCTCAAAGACGTGTTGGCGTTCCCATTCAAGAAGGCACCTTAAAGATGGCTGATTTCCAGACAGCTGCCTGTAATCTTAAAGATATAGGCTGCAGGGCCAGATAACACAGAAGATAGATCATGAAAAATGATACTCTAAGGAAAAAGTCAAGTGTATTTTGCAAATGCTGTAAATTTTAGAAGAAAGCACGTATGGATTTTGTGATGCATCTTAACATCGGCAAGTGTTTTTCAAAGTGGTTCACTTAAGTAGGTACTTTGTTAGATCTGATGTTCTGGTGCTATAAAATTAGTTATCCTGTATTTGTATTAGTAGTCATTTATTTTTGTCTATAAATGATCAACAATGTAGACATGGTAGATATTTGCTACTTACTCCTAGAAACAAAGACAAGCAGTTACTGATGTACAATGGGTGAGAGCTCAGGTGACCTTTGAGGCTTTGCTTGAGTGTAAAGAAAATCAGTGTCAAGCAAAGATATTACATCTAAAATCTAACTGGTCTCACTAATCATAAATGAACGAGCGTCATGGTGGGAGCTGAGATATAATTCATGGGCATATCACCTTAAATGTGAAGGTGCAGTCTCTCTTCTCACACTGTCACTGTGTCTTACCAGAAAATCTAATGTAATCAGCTTGTGATTGCATTCCTACCAAACAATCTCTTTTTTTCTTCATATTTTTCTTTCCCCTCATCTGTGATTACATTTGGCTTCATGCCACATTCCCAAGTAACTGATAAGTATGTGGGGCATTTAGTTTTGTCTCATCTCATACCATCGCTTTCAGAGTAGCTCAGAACTGCTCCTTTAACCCTTTCTTTCCTCACCTTCCCCCACTGTCCATCCCTGTCCATCCATCCATATCTGTTTTTAGACAGCTCCTGATGGATGGAAGAACTCTGTGCGCCACAACCTGTCTCTGAACAAGTGTTTTGAGAAGGTGGAGAACAAGAACGGGAACTCGTCCCGTAAAGGCTGTCTGTGGGCTCTCAATCCAGCCAAGGTGGAGAAAATGCAAGAGGAGCTGCATAAGTGGCGTCGCAAAGACCCTTATGCAGTTCGCAAGAGTATGGCGAGGCCAGGTGGGTGAGCTCAACTGTCTTTAAGAGCGATCCACTCCTCAGCAAAGAAAAATGAAGCTGATTGCAACATTTGAATTTGAATTCATTAAAAGATTGATTAAAGATTGAAGAGGATACAAGTGTCTGGCTTTGCTATCAGGTGATCTTCAACAACCACTTCCTTAAGCTTCTATCTGGGTCACAGCCTAATCTTGCCCGTACTTCTTATTAAATGAAACAACATGATTTGAATAGATCCCAGCTGATTCACACATTCATGTTGATTTCTACAGAGGACCTAGACCATCTGCTGGGAGAGAGACCTGAGAAGCTCAAGTCTGTGCCACTCTACAACAACCCAGCTTCTTTGTCCAGACTTGCCCCTACGTACAACACCACCTCTTCGTCCTTCAAATCCCCCCAGCTCCGAGAACCCATTCGACATCTTCAGTACTCGCATATTCCAAACCCTTCTCAGCACTCCCACTACCTTCCCCCCATCGCCCCCCATCCCATCAGCTCATTTCCCCTCTACTCACCTTGTAAGCAGCAGCCTTCATCTGGCATCCCATCCACCATGGGAGGTCTGAACTCACCCACAGCTGGGAAGATGCCACCAGTTTACAGCACCACCCTGCAGGCTGAGTACAGTGTCGGCCCCAGGAACATGCAGGATTTCCTGTCAGAGGGGGACTCAAGTTATGACATTGACACGCTCAACCCTACTCTGACTGACCTGCATCTCCAAGGTATGAAAAGGCCAGAGACTGGCAAGCATGGGTAATTTAGGCTGTCACTGTGGTGGTCTCATTAGAAATAATGATGTACAATATAAAGCAAGTATGCTTATGGTCATGTTTCTTCAAGGTTCTTGACAATGTAAGTCAGTAAATCCACAGAATACTTTGCTTTTCATTTTTTCCTGCTAAGCTGTGATTAAGCAGCTCTTCTAGTCCCCAACAGAATTGTAAACCAATAGAATCTACTAGCGCTATTAAATAAAATTAAATAAAATTAAGTCTCTCCCTTACTGATATCCTATTGGTTCATACTTTTGACTGATCCCACCCCACATTATGTCCTACCCCAGCATCCTGTTATAACAGGAAATACATAGACTCAGGGCAGTCAGAGTGCCATTTCATGGGGTCTTTGGTCTTTCAGCATTCAGATGTCTTCCAAAATAGACATGGTGTTTCCCCCCTTTTTTTCAGGTAACTTGTGGGAGGAGTTAAGAGAGGACAGCCTTATGTCTGATCCGTTAGCAGTTATCACCACTGCCACTGCCTCTGCCCTGCCTGCCCCCCATGTCCAGACCAGCAACCTGCAAGTCTCTGTCAGTCAAACCTCAGAGGTGATTGCTATTGGTCGGCGGAAAGGGGAAGTCCAGGATGAGATCACCGGAAGTAGTGTAGACCAGCACATCAGTGGACTGCATCCTATGGTTTATTCAGGTGTGGAGAGCCTGGCTGGGTATCTGACTGCATGTACCACATCTATCTCCTTACTCTGAAGACCTGACAGTCCTTTACCTTAGGGTGTCCTCACCTTGACCCATCCTGACTTATAAATACTATATTAGCCAGATGGTTGGTGGATATTGCCTGCTTAGGCACCTTATTATGAAGTGGTTGCACCTTGAAACCAAAGCGAGGTTAAATTATCATGCCATTCAGCCAATTAATGTTTTTCCAGCATTCCAGTGCTTTTTGTGCAGTGCAGATATAAATGTCAGTCTGCTACCCGACATAAGCTGTAAATCAGTGTTTTTTTGCAAACCTAGTCCCAGAATGCAGAGTACTACTGTTTTTTATGCTACTTACTACATGGTTAATTGCAGTTAATTGCATTCACCTTGCATCACAGGTGTAAATCATTGCCTGATTTGATGGTTAGAATGAAAACCAGCTAGATTCTTGGTCTTTAAGACTGGGATTGAAACCACTGATGTAAATAATACATAAAAAGCATTGAGTCACACTGAACAAGTTAATTATATTCAAATTTTATTGATATTAACTGCAAACCAGAATTGAAAGCAATATGCTGGATTAAGTTTTGAGTGAGTTGTCTAGTGCCCTTTGTGTTAGGGTGCAGGCCGTCCGGTTCGTAAAGGCAATGTCCGGTCCAAAAACAGTCAAAGCAGCTAATAAAGCCCTGTCCAATTGCATTGGAAAATGTTTCTATTCGTGCATTCGTGCAGACTATACACGCAGCTAAAACACACAGGGCTTCTTGAAAGAGGTAATGGGGCCAGAAAAATACGTTGTTTTACCCAGGCTCTGCCCTGTATTTGCAAAACACTGCAACTGCTTGTTGATTACGGAGTTTGACTGATTCCATGTCATTCGTACGCACGTGAACAATTAGCGTGTAAGCTACTCTCCTGACTAGTACCTTGCTTGTGTTGTATTAAAATCTCATGTGTACGTCGCTTTGGATAAAAGCGTCTGCTAAATGGCAAATTGTAAATTGTAAATAAGATGAGGGCTGGAGTTCTGTCAGCACTGGTGAATTCGATAATGTCTGTAACTTTGTTGCCAGGAAGACAATAGCGCCTGGGAGTTCAACAGATCTAACAGTGGAATCACCGGCAATAAGTACCGTATTTCAGGTTGCCTGTCCTTGCAGTCCCCGCTGTAGACGGAGAGTTTAGGGTTAGTTTGGGCAGCATGAGGGACATCGGAGTTGGTTGACGGAGTTCCACCTGTAGCGCCACAGGAGATGACGTCACGACAGCCACAGCTGTGTCCAGTGCTCCTGTGCAGGTGAGTCGATGGCTGGAGTCCAGGAGGAGGGCACTGCGAGCTGGACACAGCGGGAGGAGAGAGGTGTCGCTTTCTCGTCGTTTTGGAGCAGACCGGGACAGAGTGCTCCGGGGCACTCGGCGGACTAGTTGCCACCAGCTCAATAATGTAGTAAGGCTCTTGCTGCAGAAGATGGCAGCAGAGACTCGTAAACCTGTAAATAATAATTCTTAGCCCTTAAAATACCAAAGTAGTACTAAGAGTTAATGGTGCTGCGGTGTTTTTTGATGAGCCTATATTTTCAACATACTCTATGTTTGATTAGCTTGAGAAATGAGGAAAAAAAATTATTCACACCATCTGCAGTCCCCTCTAAAATAATATGCAGGAAATGTAGCTCTCTGGTTACTGAGTTACAGTATGAACCCATTTTAAAAGACAACACTTTTTAGACAATTTAGAAAGTAAAAAATGGACTTGCAAAATGATTATTGGCATAAAGGTATATACTATATATACGTTATACTTTTGAATTACTGACAACATCCAGTAACATCAGTTTTAAATGAATCCTTTCCATGTCACCATAGAAAGTGAATCAAATGGAGCTGGACAGACATTTGCAGATAAACTTAATGAGAGCACGCCGCCAACAGTAAATGTATTTGCCACATTTTTGTTCATTTTGTTCCAAGTGGATAGGCAGTCATTTATTGCATTCTGTTGCATCCCTATTTTTTTTTAACTGCCATGTTTTTCTCCTTTCTGTGCTCTTGTTTCAACTTGCTGCAAAATATAGATTTTTATAGACTTTGTTTCATCTGCATTCATCTGTGATAAAAGATACAAAGTGGATGTCAAGATTTCCAAAAGATCACATATTTATTGCAATGATGGAGTTTCAGCTGTCAAAACTTTATACATATTTTTAAATTGTATTTTATATTTACCACATTTATTATAAATAAAGTATGCATATGTCTACAGTACTACAGAGAATGTACTGGATATCAAAATTGGTGTCTGGTTTTGACTTTTTGGCTATGGACTGTCTGACACTTCAAAATGGCTATCTAAAAATGCTCCTCTAACATGGTACTGTGAGTATGAGGACAAAAAACATATGACACATTCACACCGACAATGTACATAGCTCTGTTTGTTACTCTAAAGTCATTCAAGTTACTGAAGATCTACTGGAATGTTGATAGACCTAGATCATGGAAACCCGGTATACCATGAGGGCCGAGTTATTTAGATTTAAGGGCAACTAGCAATTCAATTAATAAAGACTTTATTTAGGAGTAAAAAACAGTGAGATCCCTAGTAGAACTATATAAATAGATCTAAATGGACTGATTCCTGTTTAACTCTCTCAGGGTAACGTCTTTCTTCTCTCTTCATCCCATGGACAGTTTCTGTCTGTCTGCTTGTCTCTCCTTGGCGATGCAGTAAGGATGAGCAAGCCTTATTCTCTCATTTTTCTCTCACCAAGACTGTCTGTCTTCATATTTATGGCCACCAAAGCACATAAAACTGCTGTAACTCAAGCTGTTATGATCAAGTGGAACCCACACACAGTGATACCATGGGCAGAATTAGATGTCATTGCAACGGGGGGGAATTTGATTGGTCACACAGGTCATTACTGATTGAAATATAGCCAACAAAAGTGAGAGAAAGTGTTTGATGTTCGATGTCAGTGAGCTGTCCATCACTACATCTGCTTCTGGTCCCTTGGGGGTTGAAGTGGGAAGAGGAAATGTCTAGAACAGGGGGAATGAAGGGTAAAGCTTGTGGGTCTTCCTATGGCCCCCCGCTGTATGAGTAGTCTGCCTTGTTGTGCATCACCAGCTTGTTGTCCACAAAGTAGAAGCTGTCGGACTGCGTCTCATAAGGGTGCAAGATCATCTCACGGACTGAGGGAAAAGATACACAAGGAGAGAGAACAGGGACATGCTCAACTCAAATCTCTACCAAGATAAACACAAAAAATGGTACTTGAAGCCAAAAGTAGATCCAAAGTACTATTAAACATTCTTCTTCGTTCATTTCAAATATATCAAATATATAGAGGAAGAGAAGCACAAAACAAGCAGGGATCTGTGGCATTACATCATGTAGGGCTTAATAGCTCCATTTGTCTCATGCAAGTACATGTGTCTGCTTTGTATGCATGTGTGTTTACATGTTTACATATTGCAAATGTATTTATGTCTGTGTATCGATACTCACTGATTTCTTCAGACAGTGCAGGGAACTCGTAGATGTGCTCACACGTGTTCTTGCTGCTGGGCATGCAGAAGCCAAACTCGAAGTCAAAGCTCTTGAGCAGCTGCTCTCGGAAGTAGTGCCTCTCAATCATGCGGAAGTTATTGATGGGTGTGTCTCCTACTGTAAACTCCACTCTGTGGGACCACGGGGAGACAAGAGATTAGCAGGTGAGCCACTTGTTCATGCCAAGTTCAGGTCGACTTTAAATCGGCCCACTTGAACAATGGAACACACATAATGATGTCTCAGGTGCTGTGCTGAGTCAAATCCAATTTGACAGCAAACAAGGAACCCAACACAACACACACACATACACACAGTCTCTCTTTTCCCTGTTCTAAATTCTATATTTCCCCAATCACAATTTCAATCACTCTGTCATCCATTTATTTTGTATTATCCATCCATCCATCCATCTTTTTCCACACATGTAAACTACATTCTACCCAACAATTATGCCACTATACACACACAAAATGCACATTTTAATAGCATCTGTACTTGTTCTACACTGCTGACATTTTGCTGGTGACTTACGTAGCTCCAACCTGCCGCAGCTGCAGGAAAGCCGGGGTGAACTGGTATCTGACAAAGCGACCGGCATTGGGGTCACAGTCCTTTCTGATGCCCGCTTTGAGAAAAAAAAGAAAAACAAATTATACCAGCTTGAGTTCAATAACCTCCTCTAATCACCAGGTGACAATTCAAACAATTCTCCAACATTTTGAGTGTGAGAAAAATGCTTTGGTGTTGTAGTTTCAGCATGAAAAGTACATGCTGGCATTTCTGCAGTAGGTACCACTGTCTGTAAGCCAGCTTGATAGCTAACAGGACATACAATCCTTTCCTCAAAATATTACAATGTCAAGTACCTAACAAGAAAAATAATGCTACAAAATTCAAAATGTCAAGTACCCTCTCGAAAAACCCTGATTATGGGAGGTAAGACAAATAGACAAGTGGCTCACAAATAAACAAGACTGATTGGGGAGCAATTCCCATCACTGAGCGTGAACCAGTGAGTGTTGAAGCCTTTATCTCTGTGTGATATTACAAACATTCTCGTAAATCTATGATCTCATCTCCTCTGATTCACCTGGCATTGGAGGTTTAGTGATCTCGAAAAGGACCGTGCCCGTCTCCATGTCACGGATCTTGAATCTGGTGAAGTCGATCATGTGGATATTTTCCTCTGGAGAACATAGATAATCTGAAACACACAGAGAAAAGATCTTTCAGCCTGGGTTAATACAGAGCCATTCTTTTTTCACAGTACCACTATGCATAAACATGGCAAGCTATCAGCCAATGAAAAAATACCACTAACTCTGTGCCAAGATACAGAGCTCTCTGGACATCTTGGATACTCACTTCATCTCACACTTTTTAACTGTCCGGCCCTTTCAAGTGGACGGATATTCAAGTACACCACTCTACTCTTCTGAGGATATCAGTAGCCAAGTCAGTAATTTTCCAAACTCAGTATGCATCATCTCGCTCTGTGCATACATTATCACTGGATGTGAAGCTTCTCCCTTCCTTGTACTCTCCTCTCTTACAGGACTGGAGAACAGTGATGCAGTCAGCCCTCTGATGAACAGTTATTGTTTTGTTTTGTCTTTTCTCTGTAATAGGCTTTTGTTTGCATGAACAACAATATTGTTAACCAATCAGATCAGGGAGCTTGAGCAAACACAAGCTCAGGGGGAAGACAGCATCCCAAGTCACCTAAGCAGGGTAACACGGTTGGCACTGGGGATGTGTGTGTGTGTGTTTGTGTGTGTGAGTGGGTGTGAGACACTCCCCTCTCCATGGGGCAGGATTAGACCTAAGAGGCTTATATTGTTTTACCATCACGTGGACTGACTGACTGGGACACACACACACACACACACACACACACACACACACACACACACACACAAACACCTGCTATCTCATTAGGGTTATGGTAGGGGCAGGTATTATGGGCAGTCGTGGTTAGTCAGTGCCTGCGGCTCTAGGGGTCTTTCATACTGGAGCCGACACTCAACACAATTAGAAAGACAATAGGGGGGCAGTCGCAGAGGTAAAAAGTTAAATTGAATTTGTTACCAAGATAAAAGCACACACTCGCAGCCATGCATATATGCACACATATGCAATCACAAGCACTCACACACTGACACAGTCTCTACCTTCCTGAGGGTGAGGAGGCAGATGGGCCGAACAGGCTTTAGCCAATTGCTTGGAGATATTTATAGATTTCCAACTGCATTGATTCTGACTTTCTCTTTTTTTTCTCACAAAGTAATAGCCACACATTTTATATAACCAGACTTAGAATGAGGACGTTTCTGAAGATTTTCTCTGACTTCCCTTGCGAAATACAACTAGCTACAGCTTGCTGTTTCATAAAATGGATTTTGTAGAGGAAGTCACATTTGGATGCTGGTGTAAAGCCAATTGAATAATGCCAATTTTTTGTGACTTAAAAGCAGATAACAGCTACAAGACTAAGCGTCAGAATTAGACATCCTTGTCTAACAGTGTTGAGACAAGGACATGTAACTCTGATGCCTGATTCCCTCAGATCATCTAAATTTCAGGATCTCTAGTGTGCTGTTAGGCCTGTTAACATTTATGTGCTTCCATCACCACGACTAAGACTACCAGTATGTGATGATTCACCTTTTTTTTTCCCTCTATCAAGACACAAAAGCTCCTTCAGTGGCTCACATTGGTTACAGGCATGCTAAATCATATTCACCTGCAACCATTCCCAATAATCTCCATGACTTTGTCTTACAACAACATGCAAATCATTTTTATAACAAAATGAAGCCAAGTCAGAAGCAGTGGCACTCAGAATGCCATAAATCTGATTCCAAATGAACAAATGGCACATTATCCACTAAAACAAAGCCAGTGGTCAGAAATCTTTGATGTGAACTTTACCCTTGATATTCAGATTAAGCAGGTTGTGTAGTCCTGATTTCGTCAGTCGAGAACCATTTCCAAGGTTAAACAATTTCTATTATTCAGCAATCGAGCAGTGACCATTCTTTTTCATATCCTCTCACCCGGACTACTGCAGTTCTCTTCAGTTCCATCTAAATCAAATATCTTCCAATCGCTTCTGGGATTTGAACTGGTGCCAACAATAGAAACCACATCACCCCAATTTGGTGATCTGGGCACATTTACTTGATGCAGGGTCCATACTGTACCTCCACCCCACCCCCTTGACCTAACTAGGCCTGTTTTTTAATTTTTAATTTTTGTTTATTTTTTTAGTTTTAATTTTATTTTTCACTGTTGTGCACCCTTGTTTGCTTGTGTCTGTCTTTCGTCTGTCATGCTACACTGCAAAAAATCTCCATCTTAACAAGTTGTTTAGTCTCATATTCAGTGTTAAAATGCTTGTTTTTCTTCAGAAAGTCAAAAAATCTGCCAATAGAATGAGATAATCCCACTTGTTTCCAATGCTAATCAACCTGTTTCCAGAATTTTCTTGAATCAAGCGTCATTTTCTTGATCCTAGTGGGCTGATCTGCCTCATTCTGCCTTGTTTCAAGATATTTATACGTGTTCCCAAAAAAATCCGGAAACAAGTGAAACTGCACTGGAAACAAGTGGGATTATCTCATCCTATTAGCAGATTTTTTGACTTATTGAGGAAAACAAGCATTTTAACACTGAATATGAGACTAAATTACTTGTTAAGCCAGAGATTTTTTGCAGTGTAATACTTTGTTTTACTTTATTGTTTTAATAAAGTATCTCATTACTTCCTTCATTGCCAAACTGCATTGTTGATTACATGCAGATGTGTGTCCCATCTCATACACAACTTAATGTGTGTTTCTGTGTGTACACCAAGAGGACAAAACCATGGATATATTATGGTGAATTTGGAAGCCATCTTGGTTCCTCAAGTCAGCGGGACCACAGCCTAAGTTCTCTATAAAAACATAAAGTCAATCATTCGTCGCCATTAGCCATTATGTTCTCACTAGCTAATATCACTTGTTTAATGTGTTTTTAAATAATTGTGCCATTATGAGGATGTTTGCCTTGTGACTGACAGGTTGCACATACATAGCTCCACCTCTGGCAGCAACATGGCAGCAACCAAACAGCTTCCAAACGACCATCAGAAACCAATCTGTGACATCACGTTCACTTCAGTCATTTACAGTATATGGTGCTGCATCTGCTCCATCTTTCTATACTGGGTGTGCATAGTAGAATTGCTGGGTTTGAACTGGGCTCGTCTTTGGCTGAATTCTGCCAGATGAGTTCAGGTTAGCATAGACTTGAGTGTAGTTGTTCCTTGGCAAACAAGCTGCATCACGTGCTGACTGGAACGCCTGTCAACAGATTTCCATGTAAGCTGCTCTAGCTCACAAGCAGCAACTCCCTTGATATTGCCTCCCAAACTAAGAGGGTTAGAAGAGCTGCTGTTTGATGCAGTGCCCTCTAGTGCCAGTTCATTTGATGTGTAGGGGCTTATCTGCTCTGAGAATATTACTGTAAGCCTAAGTCTGGGGCTGACAACACACTGTTTCTTATGAAGCATCAGCAAAACAAAACTGCCACACTGCAGACAGTGGAGAGGGAAAATACATACAAGTGTTAATGACTGCACTAAATGTGGCTTAGTGAAAAAAAAAATCACAATTCTAGCCAGTTAGCTTGGCATAACTCAAATAATTCAAATTACTTGACTCAAAAACTGCTAAACTACAGTTAAACTGGGTCAAACACTGAACAGAGACCATTTGTCTGCTGACTACTTGTCCTAGGAGCCTGATATATGTTCGATTACTCATTTACTGCCATTTTAAATAGAAACAGTAAAATTATTTCTTGGCAACATAAATTATTTGGTAGACATGTTTTATGCAAAGCGCTTTATAGTACTGTGAGTGTGCATACATGTTTAGTATGGATGGCCCCAGTGGCAAACAGTTTTAGAGTCATTTTAACCCACTGAAGTATACAGTGAGTTATATTATACTGTACCTGTTACAGTACATAGTTTAGGTCTTTTACATTACATGACCAAACAACATGGAACTGTGCTTTAAACCCGTCATGAATGGGTACACATATTATTAACACGTGTCAAGACCAGCTTTCATGCTCCAAATCCTGAGGTTAATCCAAACTAGTTTGTTCTAATTACAGCCACAAGTTGCTATTCAAAGTGGAATAAAGAAGTTTTCCCAAGCAGTCTGCAGCCTAGCCAAGACCCTGTCCTCTTTTTCAAAGCCTCTGTAAACGCTCTGGGCACTATAACCCGTGTTCCCTTCCTGGGCAACTCCAGTGTGTCACTGAGGTGGTAAACCTTCCTGCAATGTCGAATCAGAACGTAGCTCACTGAACATGGTGTGAAGACACACCGGGGGACACCAGACAGACGGCCCTGCTGCCAGAGGGAGGATTTCTAAAGTGGAAAATAGATGTCATCGGTTGAATCAGACATTTCTCAAATGCCACGTTCTCTCAAAAATATGTTAATGCTCCTTATGCTCACAAACACACGTTGCGTGGTTGTCACTGGGTTTGCCATCGTTATGGGCAGATGACTGTTAGATGTTTGCTGTGAATCAGAGCTGGCCATTTGCCAAGTCTGCTGAAAAAAACAGATGAACCATTTCATGTGATAACACAGCCAGTGGAGCCAGTTTCATCCGGCTCAGCAAAAATTCACATTGACACATGTAATCGTATCTCACCTACAGTCATATGCAGATCAGAGGTCACCATCAGCTCTAGCACGCACTCTGATTTTAAGCTCCACAATAACTGGAGCAAATGGTAGTTTGGAGATGACTGTAACTGATGATTGCATGTGCTGATATTAATTGTCAGAGATTTGTCGAAATATAAGAGAGATCACATTTTGAAGCTTTCCAGATGATTACTGTTGAGTGGCAACAAAATGATGTGTGGGCTGTGAGGAGAGAAAAGGAACGCAATACTAATACGACGCTATGAGAGTTAATTTCAATTTGTAAAAGAGAAAGGAGAGAGAGAGAGAGAGAGAGAGAGAGAGAAAGAGAGAGAGAAGGGAAGATGCAGAGAAAGAGAGAAGAATGGTGATTTTTTTTGGGAAAATAAATCTTGGAAAGATCTGATGAATGAATCTTCTTTTACGAGCTGCAGTTTGTCCCAATGGAGTCAGTGGATAGTACAAGAAACATCAATATTACAATCGTTTTCATGCAAACCACAGCTCAGCTTCACAATATTACCAAATGCCAAGCACGTGGGGATGTTTAATGTTATTTCATATCATTTTTCTCATCCATCTTTATTCATCAAAGCCTATTGATTTAAAACGATTTAAGTTCTGTGAACAGAAATTCTGAAATGGTTTCTAAAATCAGATGCAGCTAAATGTTCACCAAACAAGTGATCATTGTTCCTTTACACATGGTCCAGACCACCCATTATCCCCAAGTGTATTTAAATAATACCTTTAATTGAATGCATTTCCGGAACTGATAATACAAATGATGACTTATTTATGAGCTTCTAACAATCACATAGCCCTAAGAAACTAGGCCCAGATCTGACATTTAAACTAATGCATTCATTTTTTATAATGGACTCTGCTACTCTTGTTTTTAAGGATTTTCCAAGAGAGTCCTATTTTGCTTTATTGTGAGGTTGCTAAATTAAACTGAATTTTGTCTGGTGGGTTAATGCGTGACCCTTGAATTTATCTGACAAATGTACGAGCAATGCCATACCAAAGCACTCCAAGAATGATTAGCAGGGTTAGTCAGTAATTAGAGACAATATAGTGGTGTGACTGTGCAAATTTTGCAGTCGCTGCACTTTTGCTGCATGCATCAGTACATTACTGCTCCATCCCCAAGATGAATTGCTTGTCAGAGTCAAATTTGTGTGTGTGGAAGAGTGAGGTGGTGAGAGAGAGTGAGAGAGCAAAACAGAGAAAGACTTTAACAAGTGAGCTTCAGCATGAGGGATGCCGAAGGGCTGTTATTCTCTTTGTTTCTTTCTGTCACACACACACACACACACACACACACACACATGCATACAAATGCATACAAATATATAAAGTGCTCCACTTCACTTCCTTCAACACTGTCACCTAGCAACGCTCCTTCTGATAGCGTGCCAGCTCGATTAGCCTGTCTTCTTCCTCTCCCTCATCCACCTGGCTGCTTTGCAAAAACAAAGTGCAGCAGCAAATCAAAGGAGAGAATGTCTTGGTTTAGGCATCAGTGATATGCTAATGAATCCCTCCATGACTGGGATCTGATGAAGGGATACATGAGGCCTGTGGGACTTCCTCTGCTTGTATTATCAAGGTGATTCACACGCTTAAGGAGCCAGAGGAATCAAAATCTGTTATAGATTGGATATGATGAGGCAGATTACAAGGATGTTTTAATGTGTGTGTGTGTGTGTGTGTGTGTGTGTGTGCGCGTGTGTCAATGACTGCGCTTGTACTCGTTCTTTACTTAGAACAGATTGTGCAATGCTCAATTTACTCCCTTCACAACTTACTGTGGTATTTATTTAATCTATTGAAATACCCTATTGAGCCTTACAAGAGGTTTTGCTATGGTTTCTAATTACTGCTCTCATCTTTGCTGACACGCATACCAACAGAAGATTCTTATGACCATAATGGTGACTATATGGGAGTACAAATACAATGCAGTCTACAGAACATCCCCTTGGCTGCAACTGCGAGGGAGTAAAATTAGCACCAAGTCTTGAGTCATGCTGTGTTCCTACAGAGAAGGCCTGTCTGACACAAGATGGCCCCTAGTGGCATTCATAAAGAGCAAGCAGGCTGCCATTTATAGCCCCTTAATCCCTAAGATTAGCCTGGAGTTAGTGACTTTTCAGCCACAGGGCTTGGCTTCACATGCCTCTCTCTTTTGATATTACTCTCTGTGGTCTCTGTGGATCAATGCTGAAACTGTTGTTGAATCAATTTGAGGACAAGAACAGGAAGGATGCAGGCATGTTTACTTGTCCTCAGATCAAATATTAAAAAAAAAAATCTAAAGGGTGATAGGGACATTAGCATTACACATTAATATACAACATCATGAGGTATCGCACACCTGCAAAAGGGGATAGGCTGCTTCATGTCTCTTGGTTAACAACACCTGTAGGCAACTGGCAAACGGTGGGGTTCATGGAGAGGCTGCATTTTGAGCAGCTGAATGCAGATGAGGTTCCTTCCTCTTATCTTCCTCAGGCCTGCACCACACAGTGAAAAGGAAAATGCTTCCTACAGCAGGAGGGACAGGGAAGGGGTGGCACTTATTGAGGACAAATTGTTGGATTTATGCTCCCTGTGCTAGAATGATAGTGGACCATGAAGCCATTCACTGACATACAAAAAAAAGACTCTTTTCTCCGTTCACCCTTTGCACTTTCTTTCTTCATGGGGTAAATCTGGTAATAGTTCTGCAAGAACGGGGAGATCATGTTTGTCCAATCACTATAAACATGGTAGTAGTACAATAGAACGACCCTTTCTCTGCAAGTGATTAAGAGATGAGCTCACACACATGCAAATGGTAGAGATGAAGTGGTCATCAGAGCAATAATTTAGTGTGCAGCAAACCATGAAATGAAGTATCAAACAGGTCCATAGAGGGTGGTTGAAGTTCTTCAGATGAACCACTTCGCTCTGCAGCACCAATCTACTGTTAAGCTCTATGTGCTCTAGCCTCCCTCCCATAAGACACACACGCACACACCCTGACCAATCTTACCAGCTTAAGGTCAAGCTGGGAGAGGAACCTAGGGATGAGGGACCACACTAATTATCTGTTTATATTCTTCCCACTATTCCTCCCATCCTATTTATGGGGATGATCTGAAAAGAAAAGCAGGCCCATGAACGGTACCTCAGTTTATTCATACCCAGTAGGTTTTGAAAGATTGAAAGAGCTTCATTCCAAATCAAAGCATTAAATATTTAGAAAACGTAACACTTTAAATAGCTTCAGCTGAAATATGTAACTTTTTACATCACGGTACTTCTAAAGCGATACATATACATCATTCACAAAACATTGCCTCTACAGTAGATTGGTGTAATGTTTGGGAATGAAACCCTGCATGTGGGAATTGAATGCAATATTTAGCCTACAAGCAAATGTGAATGTGAGATCCAAGCTGCCTGTTCAAGTGAGCTCCAACTTGCAACCATCTGTACAGCATTTCAGTAACTCTAATTTATGCGTCTATACGCATAGCCAGGAGTAAAAAAAAAAAAAAAAAGAATAAAAATGAATAGTAAAGGCAGTGCAAAGAGCAAAAAGCTGGTTATGTTATGTGTATTTTTCCTCATGTCCACTTTTATCTATTCTGGAAATTTCATTTGGTAATGTAAAAGACCACAGTGATAAGCCTAAATTTCTATAGGATGGAAAACTGAAATTGATTAATTGTTTCTTGAGGATAAAATGAAATATGGTAACTGCCATTTCTTAGATTGACTGTAATCTTTTCTTAACATTTCTTCATACATTCACTTCCTAATTGGTATATGTAAACACTTAGTAAAGTAATAACACATAATCTAGCTAGAAACCTGCAATAAAGTTATTTTGTTTCTGATTATTTGAAAGTACTTAAAAATGAATACTGAATCTCAAACGACATTCTGTGCTGAGCATCACACCTTTATTGATAAGCCTCATACCCTGCGTTGTTTGTAATATATAAGTTGTTCTCCTAGTACCTTATAGTTCAGTTCACGTCCAACTACAGTAAGTTAGCTCAGGGATTTAGTGATTTGTCTGAGTCATCACAGAGGGTCTTTCTAAAATGGATTATGACTGGAGAGATGAACTGCATGTGAGGAAAGTGCTGGAAGACAGCTAAGCACATTCCACATAAGTTTTCTTGAAGTTTCCCTCCATGTAAGGTGGGGGGAAACTGAATTTTGGGATAATTTTAACAATGTTGCTACCATGTTACACACCCTTTTTACATGTGTACATACGCAATAATGTATGGGCCTTAATGTATATGAAAGTAGAACTAATGCAAGTGTAGATGGGATTAAAAATACAACATGTTAAGTAATGTGTCTGCATTCCCAGTAAAGTTTGAACATAGTAGGTATAAGCATTGGATCGCACAACATTTCACTCAGTCATTCCCTCTGGCAGTGGGTAATCCTAACGGGCACCCATCTCTACAGTAAAACAGGAAAAACAGAGAATGAAGTTGGTTGCATCCTGTTCAGGATCATCCCTGATTAATCTGATTTGGAACTCGGAGTAAATCCGTCCTATCAGGAGGAGGCGGGGCCACCAAAGTCTCAGCCAAACCAGCAGAGTCATAGATGTATAGGATAGGGTCCAAACAAAAATGATTCAGCCAGAGACAGAAGCTCTCTTTCTCTCTCTCTCTCTCTATCTAGCTATATATATATATATGTGTGTGAAGACTGAATGTGCAGACAATTTCTCAGAAAAAAATGCTACTTAGGTAGAATTTTTAGGCAATATAGCCACTTAGGACTGTCTCATTACATTGTCTCAAGCATCGGACAGACCTTAGATAGACTTTAGTTCCTTGCACTGGTGAAATTTTAAGGAAACATCAAGTAGCTCCTTTGCTGCATAGGATATTCCATAATACCATGCATCGAGCTGTAAACTTTGGTTGTACAGTAACACATATTTCAGCTACTAGTCACCCCACCAGAAGTAACTTAACTCAATGTTGACTAGCTATAGCTGTAAGGTAGCTAACATTTTTATTTTTACTGTCCGTTTTTTTATGTTCTTGTTTTGTGAGAGGCTTGATTACCATGGAAACTGGCGACACTGCACTGTGTGGAATTCTACATTTGACATTTCCTTAGGTTGTCTAAATTCATGTAGCCTTTTGGACAAAATAGGTTCCTAATAAAGAACGGTCCTAACTGGATACCAAGGTGATAGGAAGCTTCCTTGCAAATGTAATAGAAAATCTATGTTGATGCTTCCTGTATTTTGGCCGGTGTGTTGGATTTTAAGGGAGAAAAAGCTGACATTTTAGTGGTACAACAAATGAAGCCACCGGCTCAGTGTTTGAGTACCACATATCTGACAGCTCTCCTCTAGCAGTGATAGCCACCCCTGCATGAGGCCTTCAGGCTTCAGCTCTTACCCGTTCTGAGAAAGGTTCAGGGATATTTTGTATGTTACTTTGCACTGATATGATTTGTGCCTAAGACAGCAAGAATGGACGTGGCTACAGTAAATATGGTTAGACAGACAATTTCATTCTGCCTTAACACTCCTATTTTGATTTGAATTGAAAGAAAAACCCACGCATTGTTGGTGCTAATATAACTCATCTGGAGCCTAAATGCCTGGTTTACTTGTTGTTACACAATTAGGGTGGCTGGCTGAACTTTCACTGAACTCCATCTCCAACCAAATGACTACCATCTTATTCCGAAATAAAAGATATGACTTTTATTTGCTATTATTTTGTTGTTAGAAATGGAAAATGTATAAGTTAAGGTTACTATAAGGAATGAATGGGACAAAATGATAGTACCAAGACAGAGGAAGCCTTTTTTCCACGCACTTTTTGCTCCACATTAGAGAATTATCCCCTCATGCATTGTACTAATCTCCATACCAAAAAATAAATAAATAAATAAATAAAAATAAATAAGGTGCTGTTTATACTTGACATATCCTTTTAGGCTTTGAAGTTAATTTTTTCATGGACAGCCTGATACCTTTAAGATGTTGTCTTACACTCTATGACATGATTAGAGTTCAGTTCCTCTTTACTTGTCATTTATGCATACTCATACACAAACACACGGTGAGCACACATACACACTGAGACTGTGGCTGTGTTGTGGAGTGCGTCATTCCAGTGCTAACAGAGTGCATCAGAGTGTAGGCCGATGAACTGAACTAACTTGAACTCCCCATCTGAGGAGACAGTGGGCTGTTATCACAGGGCCATGACGCACTCTCATTAAACCAGTTCTGGCATTATAGGCAGTACATGTGTTGAATTACATATTCATGGTGGCCTGTTATATCATAACAAGCCACAAAGCCAGTGAAAGCAGATAAATGCTTACTGGAATGCAGAAAATACTGACCTTTATATAAGGACTACACTGACTTGGAGTTTGACCCATTGGTTGCTTTATTCATGTGATGAGAGGATTGGCCCCAAAATCTTCTGCAGTATATAACTCTGTCCTGTGCTCATTCTCATGGTTTAACATACATAATGTTAAGTACTTTAATGGAATTAGCATTATCCTAAAAGTGAGAAAATTAGAAGATTTAGCAGCTCTAATGCTGGTTAGTTAATTTTAATAACAAATGCCTAAACTTGCCAGGCTAGTTTGACAGACTGTTAAAATAGAAAAATGCACTTTCAATGGCAGATGGTCTCTCTTCCTGCAAGAATTAATTTGCCGTAGTTGAGTGTTTGTTTAATTTACATGGGAAATTATCAGAGTTATCAAATACCAACTTTGGATTACAAAAATGTTCATTTTTATACTTTGAATTATGCTAATAGCCAACAATTACTTAGAGAGTAAATCAATGCTAAAATGAATAGAGCATACAATTGCTGCTGCACTGCTGTGTGAGAGCTGAAACCTCCGGGAATGTTGCACTTCTGGTACCACACAGGAAACAGGTATACCTGCAGCTATAAATCAGTGATAGATGATTTGACAAAGTGAAGTGCAACATGCTTGAAACAGTGAAGTGCAACACACTTGGTAGTTTCAACTCATAGAGAGTAGTGCAGCAGCAATTTTAAGCCTTATGTAATTTAGTATTGATCTACTCTTTAACATGCTGTATGCTAATTCTGTTTGGCAGAATTTGCATACTGTCCTCACATACTGGGAAGGCTGACCAGTGGGCCAGCCTATCTGAGTCTTTTAAAGGATAATTATGTAATTCATGACTTTTAAATAGACCATGGGCCAGAAATATTGTATTAAAATCAAAACCACCTGGTGAATTAATCATTGAGCCACTGTTATTGAGCAATAACCCTATCAATCCTCTCTACTGTATGTCGTATTTTCTGCTATGAGACTGTAAAATGTTGCTTAATGCATCTTTAACTTGGTATTTCAACATGCAGTATGCAATTAAGTTGGACCTGAGTCTAGCAACAAAAGCATGATCACAGAGCCGGTTAACTGCAGTCAAACAGATCCAACAGATCCTATTGATTACTGGTGGAGGCACAACATACCAACCTTCCCCATGCCAAAGAGCAACCCTGTGACAGCTGTGCATGGGAGATTTAAAACAGGCCACTCCAATCAATTTTAATTAAAGCTGTATCCATTGTGTTGGCAGACATCACAGAGTGGAAATCCCGCCCAAGTAGATAAAGCACTGCTGTGTGTCCCGGGCTTATTAAGCCCAGGTAACAGATCACCCATTAGTGTAAAAGGAACCAGGCTGTTGTGAATCAATCATCTGAATAAAGTGGAGTCACATGATGATGAAGATCCTTTGAGTCTAACTCCAAAATTGAATAAATACACCAGTATAGTGCAACAGAGGATCTAGCATGGTGGAGCAGCTACTTCTCATTACACAGAAGAGTCAATGCAATGGCATGTAGTGAGGGAGCAAGACAGAGCTTGAGATTACAATAATTCCTTATTTATTTCAGCTATTGTAACTCACAGGCTTTGAGCAGATGTATTTTCAGCTCATATTTTCTTTCACTAATGAAACAAGGGGAAGAATTATTTGTCCATAATTAGCTGTCAAAGGTTTCAGGCCTTGATTTCCAAGTT
Organism: Neoniphon sammara; assembly: GCA_900302535.1. Lineage (NCBI taxonomy): Eukaryota > Metazoa > Chordata > Actinopteri > Holocentriformes > Holocentridae > Neoniphon > Neoniphon sammara. The sequence goes on along the minus strand of OMKZ01018511.1, from coordinate 4,948 downwards.
CTTTTGGGGGACCCATCAGTAAAAAGCAAGGGATTAAAAGCAAAGGAGAGCAGAACTCATGAAATATACTGTTTGAGAGACAACACAGAGAGTAGGTTGTCTATAGAACAAAACACGAATGGTGATTATCACAATTTATTTCACAATGATATATTTTCAATAGATTCATGGGTTACGGTAAAAAAAAAAAAAAGTCTTGCAGGCAAATTTATTTCACTGTCTCACTTTGAAAGGACCCTTTCCGTTACTGCTTACCCTAGTCAGGGTCATGGGGGGGCTGGAGCCTGTCCCAGCATACTACAGGTGGAAAAAGGTGGGAAACACCCTGGACAGGTCGCCAGTCCGTCACAGGACAGACACACAGACAAACACACTCACTCACACATTCATGCCCATGGGCAATTTAGAATCTCCAGTTCACCTAACGCGCATGTCTTTGGACTGTGGGAGGAAACCAGAGCACCCGGCAGAAGTCATGCAAACATGGGGAGAGCATCCAAATTCCACACAGAAGGGACCCTGCAACAATGGATTTCAATAGAATAAAATTTTACAGTGATCAAAAATATCAACGGTAAGTGTGAGTGTTCAACAACCATATAAGAGGAACTGCATTGTATAGGAGGGAGAGATTTTCCCACAATTTCCCCAACAATATTCTCAATAGAAAATATTGTAATGCAGCCAGAAGACATGCCATTCTTTGAGTAAGGAGCACAACTCTTTTTTTTTCTTTTCTGGAAACTCTCGTTCTTTTACTCTGACTCACAGACTGTAACTCTCTCCACAGACACTTTCTCTGAATGTAAGTAGGCAAGGCAGGTTGAGGGAAAGTGCTGCGAGAATAAGGTAAATTACAACACTTCATCACAAAATACTGTAATTCCCGGAATCACAGATTGTTGATACATAATTTATCTCAACGTGAATTTTCCTCTAACAAAATGTGTATCTACTATAACCATGATCCACCATTTCACACTTCTGCTGTCCATGTTATGTAATTATCTTGTTATAAAATGGTTAAGAAATGCTTGTGTTCCTTTTTTCCCGAATATAATAAATCCTCCATGTATACAGTAAACAGATAATGTGCCATTTCTCATGTAACCAGAGCACTACTGCCCAGATTACTTCTCCTCTCTGCCTGTGTGACAATGAGACACTGCGCCTCCCTTATCAGCACTGAACCACTGTGTCAGACTTGAGCTAGGCCGCCCCAAAATGGTGGCATTTACCTCCCAAAAGTACAACTGGGAAAGTCATTTACACTGCAGGGTTAGGCATTTTCTGCCTTCGTCTTTTCTAAATGTAATTTTCTTGCATAGATTGCGTGGCACACCATACCTATCTCTGTGGCTTCGGTCTTTTGCATGGACTGTCATTTGAAATATCAGTGTAACAATCCTGAACAATATGTGTAGTCATCATGAAAAAGGAGACACGAAAGCAGCTAGACTCAAAATCTGTTTCCTTTATACTGTAGTTTCACCTGAGCTATGGCTCAGAATGGTTTAAAGATAATGACTGAGTGCATTTGCCATTCTCTGTTTAATGGTTAATGGACATTACGTGCATTATATTTATACAATTATAATTTGCAGCTGTGTAAGATATTAGATAAATGGCTACAGAGCAGGCTGCTGCACACAGTAAATGTGTCCCCACTGAGTGTACTACATTTCTAAGCTGAACCGATACACTCAGTGTAAACACATTTACACTGAGGAGTTACATTCTTGTGTCATTAATTAACTGAGCAGTATCAGGTTATTACAGAATGGTGTGTTTCAACCCCCCTGACATAATCCAGATTACATGTCAGTGGAGAGCGGAGCTTACTGCACCATCATGAGTGATTTATGTATTATCTCACTGATGCAGCCCTAGCATTGCTCTTCAGCTGAGGGGTTACCAAATGAAAATGGATGTGACGGTCTGGGGGGGATGAGAGTAGTGAGTTGACATTGCCATTTTGGGTTTGGGATTGAGGGCGTTGAGTTTTGCCCTTCTCTGAGGCGCACGCTCTCTGGACACATCACTGGCCGCTCACTGCCCTTCAAATGAATGAGTCCATTGGTAGAACCATGGCGTAGCATTGGCAAGACACCAAAGCCAGTATATGGAGCTCACGCAAAATTCATATCTAAAAAAAAACAAACATTCAGGTGTGAGCTGATTACAGTAAAACAATATATGATACACATCTAGGTAAACTGACTAACTGGTATTGTTGTAATGGCTGCTAATATCTTATATTCTTGCTCGAAGGAAGTGATGCTCTCAGCACAGTTCTCTGGCTAATAACCTAATTAATGCATTACAACACAATGAAACAGTATCTTTGTAGAACATATTTTACCAGTGACCCCTTTCCCGAACTCCTTAATTAAGAAAAATGCAGCTAACAAAACAAAATATGATGTGAAAGTGCATAATTCACAACTAGTATGCAGCATGAAGAAAATCAGTTCTAAAATATGGGAGAAAAAAGGAAGTACAAAACCAAAGCACACTGAGATAGGATTTTAAATTATGCCATGAAGCATTATCAGGAGGCACAGAGTGTAATAACAGTGGCCAATTCAGCTATGCTTTGGTGAAAATTAGAAGCTACCAGACTCCTTGTACTGACTAGCTCCCCACAGTAAAAGGCTGTATACAAAGGCACATTCTCATCAATCACATTTATAATATACTGAGAGAGCTGCTAAATTTGTTGGAGAAATTGTTCAAGAGTTTTAATGCATTGACAAAATCAGTCATTAGTCTGAATTTAGGCGTGTCATTATATGTTGGTCTTAAATGCTGGCATGCTGTATACTGGGTGAATGAAACACAAAGGTTTTAATGACTGGAATTGGCAGATGAAATATAAATATAAAATTATAAATTTTCAGGATGTGATGTATGTATTCCTCATGCTATGTATCTATAAAATAGGCTTAGATGTTGGAGCAAAAGGGTGTGGGTAGGAGCCAGAATGTCATTATGGTTACCAGGCAGAGTCCAGCCATCACAGATTTGAACTACACAACATTTTGCCCTTCATTTCCAATCTCAATCTCAATCTCAGCAACAATAGGAGAATGAAAGGGCTAACCCTGTCAGCTTTTTAGTGACAAAGTGCACACACAACAAGGTGCAGATGGGGCAGAAGCCATTCAGTTTAGAAGAGAAAAACAAGTTGCACAACTCCTGTCCTATAAAATATATTTATCAGCCTTCACCATATGTTTTTGGTAACTAGGCCGTCATCAGCCATCGGATTCCATAATTGATCATGTGACCACGAGTATAGTAAACATTACATTTTTTGTACTGCATATTAGACAAATTTAAATCATATATCACAATTATATCATGAACATTATTTCCAGAATTGTGTTGGCTTGAAATGGCACCAACCATCAAAAACAGCTGAACCCTTTGCTTGAAACAATCCCACTCATCAGCTGAGAAACATGATTTTATCTGCAAATAATATTCTTAACTAAACCACATATACCAGAAGCTGAAGACAGTGTATGGCATTATAAGGTAAACAAGTTGCTATCTTACTTATGAAATGGATTTCCACAATTTGGACCCCAAATGATGTCCTTTCTTTTCAGAAAGAGCGACTGACTTTTTAAAGAAATACATGACTTTTTGCCACCTGAAATGGGATGTTTCCCAAATATCAACATCTCTGCCATTTACTTCTCTGCTCAAAGAGTTTATAAGAAGATGAGGAAAAAAAACAACTGGGAGCACCACCACTTCAGACCAGTGGCACCATCTTTGCAACTTTACCAACTTGTCACATGCATTAATAATAAACTCGCTCCAGCACACCTCAGCAGCCTTGAAATCGAGTCTTCTGCTTGAAGGACCATCTCTCTGTGGCCTAAATCGCACCACCCTGCTTCCATTCTCTACAGTAACATGAATATGCAAAACCACAAAGTGATAGCAGCCCTGATTTCTGTTTGTTCCACCTCGCTGCACTTCTCTGTAGAGCCACAATCAGCGGGGCAGATCATTGGCCACCTGTTACCTGAGAGGCGCATGTGTGTTGAGGTGAGGATTTAGAAAGAGCTAGATTTTTCTTTCCATCAGCACTGGGCAGGAACACCAGGAAGTGCATGTATTCACCCATGAAGGCTTCCTAGGGGATACAAAAGCCTTACTTTCTCTGTCTGTATTCCGTACCTACATCCTCACACACAGAAGGATGTAAACACCCACGGACATGCACACACATGCACTTACACAGATAAACGCGCACGGCTACTATTTCTGAGCCCAAGAAGCCCGTCTTATTGCTTAGGTGATTATCTGTTACAGCATTACAGTATAGCGGAACACGTGTTTTCAATGGAGACTGGTCCTGCAGTGGCAGCTCCAATCTTGTAACTGGAAGGTTTGATTTCCAGCAGCAGCCACTGTCCTGCCACAGTGTCCTTGGGCAAGACACTAAACCCCTGCTCACTGACCATAATTCACTCTCAGTTAAAAGAACATAAACACTGTTGCCCCTTCCACTCTTTTCCAAAGGTATGGATACCCTGTGAGGTTCTCTTATACTCTGTCGCTGTCCATGGTATCTATTTCTAATTACCCAAGTAAATTACAAGTATTTAAATAAACAAACAGCTTATGTAGAGAACACAGCGTAATAGTGCGAACAAGGAGGCGACAGCAGACGGGTTGCACTAATCTCTCTTAAATGTGAGGCTTTAACTATACTGTGCCCTTTGTGCCAATTAGGTCACTTACTTTCGGTGATCTTCTGTAACCCAAGCACATCCTCGGGCGTAATTACGGTATTTCTGAGCAATTCTTCTTCCGTTGTGACCGGGACCCCCATGTCTGATGAGTTGCAGCCTTGCTTCACTTTCATGTCTAAGGATAAGCAACCAGACGGTAACTGTCGCCTGTGTGCTTGTTGTTGCTGTCGGTGTCG
>OMKZ01018510.1:0-14021 GCA_900302535.1 Neoniphon sammara | reverse complement strand
TTGAGTGAAATATTAAAAGGCCAAGATGCCATTATTTTATGGCTGCAGCATTACATCAAATAGAAAATATCTACATGTCTTGTGCATCATTTTATACACATTTCCCTGGAATTCAGCAGGACAGATTTGGGATCTTTGGAAACCTTGGGATCTGCACTACAATTTACAAATTAAGTTCTGTGGGTTTGAATGGGACATGTAATATATCCCACAGAAAGTGTTGTGTGTGTGTGTGTGTGTGTGCATGCATGCGTGCGTGTCTCATCATTCACTACTTCACATAACTGCAAATTTCCACCATATTTCAGCACACACACGACACAATTTCACTTCTGCAGTCTGATTATTTTGGAGGTCCAATGATACAACAGTTATCTCCTGCATAATTAAATCATATTCACCATAAAATAAACTCCTAAGGATCAAGAGCATCCCCACCCCTCAGTGAATTGAAAACAGGAAGTTTTACACAGCTGTTTCATTTAGTAGTCACTGCAGGGAATTGGAGGGTGCTAATAGAGAAAAGTTATACTGCAGCACCCCCTAGTGTAGAAAATAGGACCACTGCAATAAACCACACAGCAGCATGTCAATGATAAAAACAATATCTAAAAGAACATATTTGATTAAGAAAATGAATGCAAAAAAACAAAACAAAACAGAAGCAGCCATTAGCAACACAGCACAGAGTGCACAATTGTGTTTTATCTAAATGCAGTACTTTCATCAACAAGAAAATACATTTGCACCAGAACCAGAACCAACCTGCCTCACCCACAAATGCAGACATGTATTATTTTAAGATCTCTCAACACTTTTGCATCTGTCATCCTGTTATTTTGTATGCCAAAAAATATATTGGCTCTAACAGTTGACTGTCATTTGAGTCCACATTTGCGTTATTGCAGGCATAAATGACAAATATTCCTTCACTATCTCTATGTGCTGTCAATCACATGGCCTAGTCCAGGGGTTTTCAATTTTTCTGGATCCCCAGTTTGACTTTCATTACACCATAGGACCCTCATTCATACTGATTTTGCCCTGAGGACCCTGATGTGAAAATATATTTTGGTTGATGATAAGTGTTAAAGTGTTTTGATGTCATATTTGAACGCTGACAAATAGATTCCAATATGTTTTGATATCATATTTGAACACTGACAAATCGATTCAAAGTTGTTTTGATGTCATATTTGAACACTGACAGATCCAAAGGGGTGAGGTGAAAAAATAATATTCAAATCATCACTCATAAATTATTTTGTATCAGTTTCTAACGAAGTTGACTGTAGAGAAATGTTGCTGAGGACGCCTTGGAAAACGCCTTGAAAAAAAAAATCACTTATCTTACAGCACCACCTGGTGGAGAAGTTACGAAATAGCAGCCAGTACATAGAAGCCAATACATGTAATGGAGTACCTATTTAATATAAAATTCAGTACAAAAACGTAATAGCCCTTTTTCACAACAGTCCTTTTGACATGAAATAGCAGTAAACACAGGTATTGTTAATCACATTAAGGTTCTATTTAGGTACAGGATCTTAATTAATGTGATTAGTAACACCTGTGTTTACTGACTATTTCATGTCAAAATGGCTGCTGTGAAAAGGGTCTATAGGTGGCTACCAAATAAACAATTGAAATCAATCAATCAATCAATTGAAATTATTGATGAATGAACAAATAAAATGGGGAAAATGCGGCAGCAGGCAAAACACAAATGCAGAACAGAATTTTTGTTGTAAATTACCTGCCAGTCTTGGTTTAATTGCGCACACAAACAGTTACTCTTTAAAAGACACCTGAAGAAGCTTTTTTTTCCCTTCTTTCATTACATGCTTCTTGTTTTCCTCTGTCTTCTCTTAGTTGTCTATTGTCTCTAATCTCTGCATATTTTCTCTATGTGCTGCCAACAATTCATGACATGAAAGCTCCAGAGCATAAAGAGGTTTGATCAGGACTGTTCCAGCAGAACAGGGATAAAATGAGTCAGTTTAAGGAATAAACCTTTTTCTCCGGCACAATTGTTGCCACTAGCTCTGTGTTCCCTCTACGTAAATTTCTGCCTCACACATCAGTCTCTCCACTCAGTTGTCACCTCAGCACAATTTTCAGCCTCTAGCCCAATGTTAATTTAGACTCTATATTCCCTCAGCCCTATTTTCACCCAGTCCTTTATTAAACACTTACATCAGTTTTTTAAAGGGCTGTTTTGTATTGTTTTTTTGTTTTGTTTTTTTTAAGCTCAGCATTTCACCCTTCTTGAATATCTTTTAGTCAAAGCAGAAAAGTCACTGTTAGTTGTATACAGTGCAACGCAAGTGTACCATGCCACCTTATATGCACAATGTATCAGTTAAAAGCAATTAAACTGCTGCCAGAAAGGTTCAAGCACATTTCTGGATTTTATCCAGCAGCATTTTCCGTTTGAAGTCTGTTTGAAGTTTTCTGTTTGAACTTCTCGCTTTCATTTTTCAGAATTTTTTTCCGTGTTTCTTCTTCTTCTGATTAAAAAAAGAAGCAATGATCATACAATGAGCACACGGCAATATCTTAATGTTTACTTATGCAATATATACATATATGTTCATATAGGAAATGGCATAGGGGAGAACATTGTCCTGAGAGAGCACAGGATGACAGATGAGGAACTTAAAGTATAAAACTTTTTTTACTGTACATTATTTTTCGTATAGTATATCAGGCAGATGCTTCCATCTGAAGCCAGTACAGCTGGACACATTTCGGTTCTGTCTGTTATTTTGCAGAGGTAATTAAATAGTCGTTTCATAATTTTTCAGGGGATGAATGACTGTACAAGAACCAGAATTAACACATGTGCAGCAGCATGCCTAATAAATATGAAAATATATAATCAAATTCAGGGGAAACAGGTGGGCAGCTGGTAGTCTACCCTATTTGGGTGCTGTCAATTATTTATAGTTTGAATGCACCAACAAATATCTTAATAATTGGAAATACCTGCCTGTGTTATATTTTTTGTGTAGCAGTGGTGTCCTGTTACTAGATCCATCTAATTAAACAGTTTGTTATACAGTGTACTTTTGTATATTATGAACCACCATTCAACATGAACGCTCACATTGCTGTCTCATTAAATCCTCACAAAAATATTTCATACTCGCAAGGTTGTAGAAGATCAGCTGATTATTTACCTGATGAGCCTTGATTATTTATGACAAGTTTCAGTCTTTACACTTAGGAGGAGTAAGATGAGTAAGAGGTTATGGAGTTGTATTAGAAAAAAAAACTGCTGTCAGGGTGACTGTGTGCTGAAGTTGGGGATGGATGAAAAAATGTGCAGTAAACAATCCACATATTTCCACTTTCCTGAAGCATAATATGAATAGTGAGCGAAACAAAGTAAACAACTCTCACCGGAGATTTCTGCATTCAAAAGCACAGGCAGCGCTTTTGTTGTTGTTTGAAGGCCTTCCTACCAAGTGTAGTACCCTCAGTGTGAAAAAAAATGAATATGTATCAAAACAAATGCAATTTGGTGGGTATTTTCTATGTTCAATTGAATTGAGGAGTGGTGATTAAAATACATAAAACGTCTTGAGTTATGTTCTGTGAGGGATGTTATTTTGCAGATAAGGACTCTGACAATGAAGAAGTAAGCACAGTGGCAGTGCCACACAAAGGCTTTTCTGGGGGCAGGGATGAAAAACTAAAAAAGGGCACCTCCCCTGCAGTGGTTTGTTTTTTGGGGGTGGCCAGAAAAAAATACCTTTAGCCTTTTCTTTACTCATCAGAGCAGACACTAAACAGTAAAACAGTAAAACTAAACTGCACCCAGTGAAGTTTAATTTATATCCAGTCACAGTCACAGTGAAATCTACCAATATGATGAAGAAATACAGAAATACTGCAACGTTTTGGGCAAAATGCCCTTTTTCCGACTTACCCAGACTTAGACAAGATGTTTGATACATTTTCACCTCTGTACGTCCACTGCTTTGGTTCCAATGGGTAGTATTTCATATTAGCTTAGCATAAAGACTTGAAGTCTACAGGAGTCATTAACCTAGCTCCATCGAAGTGAAAAAATAAAGCTTACAGCAACTCAGAAAGCTTTTTACACAATGTTTCATGTGGATACCATGGTAGGAACTATAACCACTGAACTTCTCCCAGAACGACTTATTTTTCAAAAAGATTTCAAGACATGTATTTTGTTACTGTGTAGTACAAATGATATATTGTGTAAATAAGACAGCTTCGGAGTTATTGTAAGGTTTTTTTTTGGCACTTTGATGGAGCTAGGCTAATGACTCCTGTAGACTTCAAGTCTAACACGTCAAAAGGGCTGTGCACACAGAGTATGTGTCTGAATTTCATCGCACTCTATTTTAATTGTTTCCCAATGTAAACATGCGTCAGACGGACGTCTTTTTACCTCACGTCGCATCTGGCTGTTTTTGAACGCAGGACGCTGCTGTTGCTCACTGTTTTTGGACAGCGAGCAACCTCATCTCCCTTTTTGAATAGTTTTTTCATTGTGGGAGCCTACCCCCAAGTTTTATTCAAGAAACACATCTTTGCTCAATCTGTTCTTTTTCATGTCATTCCAATTTAGTTTCTCCTGATTGAAATGGTACCCAACATTTTGTCTCAGTGTGGTTAAGCTGAAAAAAGGGTATTTTGCCCAAAATGCTGAAGTATTCCTTTAACCATGGAAACACTGTATGTAAATAGTGAAAATTCACCTCAGTCATAACACATTTGGCAACATGCAGTGAGATAGTGTGATACTTTATGTAGGATTGTGTATTGGCAAGAATCTGGCAATCTTGCTTACTTTGGCACAGTGCTGCTTATGCTGGATATCTTTTCTGGTCATGCTTGCCAGGAGAGAGACAGAGGGGAGGGAGACAAGGCGCAGCTAAGGTGTGCTTGAGCCAAAGCAGATTGTCATTTGTTGCTATTTGATTGTTGAATAATAGATGTCAGTATTAGGGCACAAATTTCACAGAGTCTCTTTAAATTACTTGAAAAGAATAGCAATTGTCATTGTCATTTTTTTTTTACCCCAAAGTCACTGTTGCATTGTCCTCTATAGGTCAAAAGCTTGACCCAACAGTCAATGTAACACTGTTGGATGTACATTGGATTACATCACTGCAGCAAGGTAATAATTTCAACAACTCTAAATCTAGATGTTCCGCTTGGGTTTTATGCCCGTTTAAGGTTACACAAGTCAACTTTTCACTTTGGCAGCCCCAAGTGGCAGTTGGAGATAGCCGTTTGAATTTTTCAGAGTTTGAAGGCCTTCATTACCCAGAAGCCCCACAAGGTGACATCAGTAAACAAGATGTCTTCATTTTAGTGGCTAGTGTTGTGGAAGTGGTGAAAAGGTTCAGCTATCAAGGTTAAGTCCAGTTTTCTCTGGACGAAGCAAATGTATATTACTCTTTGGGAGCCACTTTTGGATTTCAATATTAAAGGAATAAGCTGGCATACAACAATAATATGTATGTATGTATGTATCAGTCATTGTCTACTCTCCCTTGTGCCAGTTGAAATACTGACCTGAAACACTGGTCACATTTGTTTGCCGATGTAGTAACACAGTGAGCTAGTTGGTGCAGCTTCCTTTCAGCCTTCGGTAGAACAACTGGAGTAAATAGAGACTTTTTTTTCCAGAGTCCCAAAAAGGGCAAAAAAAAAATCACAATAAAATGACTTTGGTAAATACAAATGGGAAAGTCCAATTTGCATGATATTCAGCATGCCAAGATGTGACAATTCTCATGCTTTGTTTAACTTTTGGTGCCACATATAACTTAGCTATAAAACCTATTTTTAAAAAACACCGTCGTCATTTTACCATTGCAGCACAAAGTAGCTCTGTACCACTTGGTTTCTAAAATAGTCACCAAAAAAGCTACTTTTGTTTCAGAGTTCATTTTGCTATTCCTGACTACAAAGCACATGAATATTTACAACTATCAAAACTGGAAGTATGAGCTGGCTAGGAGGATGTGAAGGCAGCAAGAATCTGTGAGTGGGGAAAATCGAAGACATAATGAGGTGAATATTACACTTTTTGACCCACAGTGCAATTGTTTGGTTCCATAACACCTGGACTTTGCTGTCTGATGTACTGAAGACGCTACAGAAACGCTCTCCTTTCCCTCCAGCTGTTTCGGAGAAGTTGCGTCAGCTAACTCCTTGTGTTATGATGACATACAAACTTCACAAGTGTTTTAACTCACATTAGGGTGAGTAGAAAATGACAAAACTTTCACTCTTGGGTGAACTGTTCCTGAAGGTATGAGAAGAAGAAGATTTCAGCCAGTGACTACATCAACAGCAGAACCAAATTTGGGCAAACATGGTGAATGTAAGGGCTTGTAGTTTGTGGGGATGGAATGCACATAATCTCTGTTGCAAACCAACTTTGTGATTAAGGCTGATGTAACAGGCATATTTTTACATAAATTGCGTGGTGCAGCTTTACATTTTAAAACATGCAAAATCACTCATATTGCAAAACAATCATTTACTGCTTTCAAGCGATAAATCATCAAAGACGTTATGTCAGTGCCTTCATTCGCATGCTCTATTTTAATTCCTAATAAATATAACGTATTAATAGGGTGTGCAAATCTTTTAACACCAATTTAATATTCATAATTTATTTTTTTAAGAGCTCATGTATTAATAAAGATTTAAGAATGTTCTTTTCATTTACCAAACTATTATCTTTTTGGAAATACAAGATTATTGTCCAACAGCAACCATATAATACAGCTGGTGCTGTTGTGCCAAGACTTTAAGCACAGTGCTCTCTCTCTTTCTTGATGTTATGAAGACTAAAATGCATAATTATGAGAGTGCATTATTCTTTTTCATTTCATCTTCTCATATATATAGGATTTGGCACAAATGCTTATGGGGATGCTGTGTGATTTCCCAAATACTACTTTACTGAAATCTTATTTTTCTGGGTACATTAAAACTATAGTGACATAAATGCTTACAGTGTGCGTCAGGGCCTAATAGCGTCCTAAGCTCCTCTGAAAAAATGAAGGAGATGTGAGCTTGGAACTGCCCGGGGCAAACTGGGTCCAAGTGGGGTAAACTTACCATGGGAATCTCCTCCAGTTTTGCAAAATAGTAGTAGTTACAAATGACATACATATATAGAGAGAGGTTCAAACCAAAGAAAGTTGTCAATAGCTGCCTTATAGCTGGCTTAAACATTCATACAGGGTGTGCTTTTATGAAATACAAAACCATGGATTTAGTCCTGGTGATTCCATTAACACCCACATGACATGCTATGGAAAGTACAGATTTGTTGATGTGTTTGTCATGTGTTTTACGAATACTGTTTAAATACAGTCTTCTTGTAGATGGGGCACAGATATATGAATAGTCCTAACAGTTTAAGGAAATCCTCTATCACCTTGCTATTCCTCTATCCCCTTGCCATCAGGTTATGTCATTTTATGGGCCAGGCCCATAGTTTCCACACTTCTGTTTTGAGGAGCCAACAGCTCCTTCACTCCCAACTCGCCAAATATAGCTGGTTGGGCAGGAGTCCTAGGCACCAGAGGTTAGATGTGAAAGCAGCCTTGGACGTCCAAATTTGACGCTCAGGGATGCGGACTGTGTGAACTCTATCAGGTTTAGTCAGTTGCCCTAAGCATGCTTAAGTTTAGCCTTGTGGTTGGGTGAGAGCCTATATCAAGACTATTTTAGCGTATTTGTTTGACTTGTTTGACTAAACCTGATAAAGTCCATACAGTCCATGTTCCAGAGCATCAAATTGGGATGTCCAAGGCCACTTTCAGCATCTAACCTCTGATCCCTAGGGCTCCTGCCCAAGTGTCTGTCGGGAGTGAGGCCAGCCTGAAATTTTCAGGCAAATTACCAGGGCTCTCCAAGCCTTTCACTGAACATTAAACATTTCCATTTATGGTTCAGGAGTGGAAGAGCTATTTAACCATGTGATTAGCACTTTTCTTAACTGGCACAGCATTGTCTGGCACCGGTGCTTTTTGGTAGTGCAGTGCTGCTAGAGGCAAAAATATTGCTCCAATATTTACACTGCTAGTTTCGATGCCAGACTGGAGAAAGCACCCCAATTTGTGACCACTAATTGACATAATTTCCCTGGCCTCCAGTCCAGCATCAAACCGTCTCTGCAATGTGGATCTTCTCAAGCAGTGGTCTATATATAACAGAATCAGCTTGTACTTGTTCTTCCTCTTTGAATAATTTTCTGCCAATCACAACTGGGGATTGGAACTATCCATTTAATAATAAACATTACACAAACACTTCACCTCATGTACCTCTTGTCAGCCAAAAGAACTTTATGTAATGCTGTGACACCTCCTGCCTGAGCACCACACTTTATTATATGAAATGAGTCAAGAGAAGTACAAGCCACTGTTCTAAATGAAATTTTTGTTTGTAGCTATGGCACACGTTACTGGTGTTGCTCAAAAGTCAAAGATGGACATCCAATAGTATTTATTTGAAATCATTTTACATCATAAACTAGAAATGATCCATGAGCTCATGGCTGATACAGTTGCCATCTAATTTTATTCATTTAATGATACAGGGTTGATGCTTGTGGCTCAGAGTCAAAAAACAAGATATCAAGTTTGTATTTTAATCTCATTCAAGCCTCTGAGTAGTCCTCTATTGTATGCCGCTGCTTATTTTTGCATTATGGTGAGAGTAAATTTGTATCACACAAATTCCAGCCAATACCTCAATATTATTCTTACAGCAATCCTCTTTGTTATTTACCTCAATCCTGTAGCTTGCTGAGCTGCTGCAAGTCGAATGTCCAGTGGTGTTACTAAGTGTATTTCCCCACCACATATAATCAGGCAATCCAAACAAAGTGAAGTGTTGACTAATTTTGTGTAGCTGCAGGAGAACAGTGTCAAAAGAGTCATATACGTGACTTCAGACATGCAGGTTTAAATTGAGCCTATTGTTGCTTTTGGTATAAATCAAACTTTCTTGAGGTTAGCAAAGGCGTTCCACAAGGGTCTATCCTTGGTCCGTTGTTATTTTCATGTCAGGCATCAAAATGATGAGAGCCTTGTCAAACAGCTGGCATATGCTTTTGTCAATTCTAATATTTATAAAAGAAGTAATGTATTATAACCTACTGTATTCTATCCCGAACATGGTGGGTTCACTACAGTCCACTGCACGTTTAAGCTAGTGGCTATTTACATATTAATGTCTCTCTCCTAAACTTATTGATAGTTAAGACATTTTAAGACTCTATCTTTCATTTGACCTCCTCACTGTTTCTGAAGGTTCATTTAGTATCTCATCAGGTTTAAGGCACAGCCCCATGTCTACCACTGAGGGTTGAGATTTGCCACCCAACACCATAATGAACCTTAGTGGGGATATTAGGGTCTGAAGGAAGAGATTAATTTTTAATGAATCACTCCCCAAATGATAATGGTTTCCTGAAGACTGTCATTAAATACTTTAATGATCGCTTTGACCATTGCCATCCACAAGGTACTGCGGCACAGTCCCAGGGGAAGGCTGTCCTTATGGCCTGATTTGAAGAATGTCCTTTGAAAATTTGGCTATGTAACAAATAGTGCTATTTCATAATCCTAGTAATGATCTTATGCAGAAATGAAGCTAGGCACTGCATCTTTTGTTTGCTGTTACACAAGGCATGTGAGTGTAATGCAAAGACAATAAGAAAAAAAATATTTTAAATGCTACATATTTTTAGGTAAGCAGATGTTTCCTTTGAAGATGGAATATTGTAGTCCATACTGAGACCATTAGATAGTTAGAGGATCAAAGGCATATGACATTCCTTTTCTCTAACCTCTTAATCCCTTTTAGGCTGTGTGTGGGCGTGTGAGTGGGGTGGGGGCTTGATCCCATACAGTAAGTGGAAAGCTGGAAAGCAGGCTACACCAAGAAAAGAAGTCCACTTGACTTGTGTGTCTTTAAACTGTGGGAAGAAGTCCAAGCGAAAACATATACTGTAGATACCAACAGGGCCAGGAATTGAACCTGTGCTTCTGCGGTTGTGAGGCCAAAGTGTTAACCACTTAGACACCGTGATGCCCAGACAACATAATAATTTAACCTTTTCTCTGTATTGCCATGAACTTCCCAAGAGAACATAAACAGACGGGAGAAAATGTGTAAGTATCCCGCAGAGATCGCCACCAGGAAACTGAATAGCTGAGTCTTGTAAATAACCTGAATGCCCTTGTTAACACAACTCACAGCATCTTGAGGGACATCTTACAATGTGTCCACATTTGGCCCGGTGCCGACATTATAGAGGGCACATCAAACCAGAGGACTGTCAGCCATTCAGTCATCTGGAACTAAAAGAGGAGGAGGTAGAGATGAAGTGGAGGGGAGAGGTTATTTTGAAGCATGGGCACGGGGCAGGGTGAGTAACTGACTCCCGTTCAGCCTCTATGACAGCCCACTGACAAGTTGCAGCTGCTGGACAAGATTCCCCTGCTGCTCCAGAGGAAAACTGTTGTGTGAGCATGGCTGGAAATCGAGAGCATTTTGAATTTCATCCCTTTCCTGCCTGTCCTGATGCCCAGCATTGAAGTTCCTCTCTTCACTCCCTGTGTCTCGGTCAGATATTGCAGCTTTACTCTGATTTTTGGTCTTCCTTGGTGTGAATTTCCTTCACCTCTGTGAACACTCTGTTTGCATTATCATATTTTTGAATTTAATTTACAGATTGTCTGGTATTGGTAGGCTAGTGAGCTAGACCCCCCATCCAGCTATACCTGGGAGGTGGCAGACTACAGCACAAACATGAGACAGAGCTGAGCAATGTGCTGCAATCGGAATACCTTGGAGCATTAAGTTTTATTGGTTAGTAGATATGTTACTCAAATAAGGTTTAATAAGGCTAGCCTATATATGGTAGCCTTATTAAGTTGCTCAGCACCCAAAATGCACCTGCTGTACAAAAATACTGTGAATGTAAATGTTGAACAAATGCGCGCACACACACTCTCACAGACAGACACACACACACACAATTTGTTGATTTAATCAAATTAACTGGCAACATCTTGCGACATCCAAAAAGATAGTACACCATTACAGCAAACAGTCCTGTGAGACTATATTTGAGTACTTTTAGCTTGTATTAAATTAACTGTTTCAAATGATGAGTGTGTTTGGTAAGTAGCCCTGTAATAAGTGGGATAATGTACAAGGAGGCCGTCATTACTGTGAAATAAGCCCCTTCAGAACAAACAAGCCTTGAATCAGCCTCTTAGGGCTTGTTTTGTGATGATGAACAGCTTCTTTATCCATTACTTGTTTTAGTGGCTAAACTTGATTTTCAAACATGTCAACATCCTGCTTTCTATATTGATGTTTGATAACACAGAGCATCTTATTTCACTGTAGGACGTAAATCCTGTTCAAGATACAATATTTCCCCCATTGTTCAAATAGGAGGAGGCATCTGTCAGATGCCTTTCATGGTAATTTTCTGCTTAGTAAGCACAGTCTACATGAAAGTCGCTAAAACTAGCAACTCAGAGTTAATTAATGTACTATGTAAATTAGCTCCTTCTGCCCCACTGCAGTGCAGCACTACTGGCATGTCACGTTTAAGACTTTGATTTGTTCTCTTCTCTCTATTGAGGGCTTGCCTGTTATTTCGCCTGTTTACTTGGCAGTTCTTTTAATCCAGCTTATGTTTTTGCCAGGATTAATCACCTCAACCAACCGTCATAAATCAGGCTGATTGAAGAGAAGGATGTTGGCCTGCAAATGTCCTCTCTCCCTCCTTGAGGATTAGCTTGTCAATGTTATCTTCAATGGCAATTAACATTTTCTCTTGTTGACAATATGAGTATCTTTGAGAGATAAAAACTACATCATATCAGTCAAACTAATTCAATAGCTTTGATGAAGTGGATCACTTACTTCTGTGTTTCTTATTGATTTGCCCCATTACTGCAGTTACCATAGAACTCCATATAATTAATTTTCATTTTTGCAGTTCACATAAACTTGTTTATAATGACAGACAGCAATGCAATTTGTTTCGTCATGAATCCATTACAGTGGTCTGTTGTGGCCTTTAAAATTTCATATCAAATGGAGACAGTTTATAGAGGCGGGTTAGCTCATATGTCAGGAATGGTAAATGGTCTGCATTTCTATAGCGCTTTTCTAGCCTACCAAATACTCAAAGGGCTTTACAATGTAGACCTCAAATCTACACATTCACACGCACATTCATACAGAAGAGCGGTAGGGGGATCAGTGTCTTGTTCAAGGACACTTCGGCATACTCTCTGCAGGAGCCGGGAATCAAACCAGGAACCCTCCAATTACTATACGACTGTCTGATAAAGCACAAGTGCCATAATAATAATCTTGAAACAGCATGTACATAGCCTTCCAAGGGAGAGAACACAATGCACTTGACTTTCTTTTTTTTTGTGTGGCATTTTTCATTAGATACAGTGGGCAGAGACAGGAAAGACAGGGTGGAGAGAGGGGGCGACATGCAGCAAAGAGCCCAAAAGGCCGGACGTGAGCCCAGGCCGCTGCGATAATGACTTCGCTTTAATTGAATATCGCACGTGTTCTACGCGCCCCCATACACTTGCATTTCTGACCTCGCTCTCAGATTACTGTGTAATAAAATCTAAAAACTGCAAATACAAGCCAAATACAGGTTAAAATTGAACAACTAACAAAGTAGGTTTTTGTTTAGGAAGACAGTTGGGATTTGCATTTTCATGAAGCTTTGAAAAAATATGTTTCTGTGCAATTTTAAAAAAGTTACTTGGTTTATCCAAAGTGGCAAGTGCTGGTATTCAGTAATGATGTCATTTCCTCTTTCAGCCACAAGTTGCACTATTCTGTCAAGAAGAATCAAGATCTAATGGTAGTGCCAACCAGAGACTTTGTGTGGAGGAAGGTGGGTCACTTGTATGTATTATCACTTACATTTCATATTTAGGGACACTGTCAAATATTATGCAACATGGAGTGATAATTTGTTCCATTAGTGCAACAGAAATTTGTTGCATTAGTGACAGAAGAACAATATTTTTCACTTACTGAGGCTTGCATGTATGCATTAATCTATAGCAAGAGTACAACATTCTGCTTTGTGGCAGCCATGCAGATTCTTTTAAAAGCACATATTATTTCAATTTTGTTTTTTTTTTGTTTTTTTAGATTTTTACCGTAGATTGTATGAAAAAATTAATCTAGCCGTTGTGAGGTCACCTACTGCTTTGTGGAGTCCTGTTTTGAAGCCTTGTGTTTGTCCTTCTGGCCGTTGCCATCTCCAGTATCCCGGCATGAGGATCATGTGCCCTGCCCTGAGCCAGAAATGCAGATGGAAGGCTGGTCCCAGTCCAGGCCCAGAGGTTTGTGAACTGTGTTATGGCTCCATTTGTTCATAGCTTAAGTGGTATCATGATCGAGCATTCTCATATGAAATTTGACAGTCCTGGGTCCTGAGCTATGTGATGGGTTAACCACCACACAGTCTCTACATTTTTTCTGGCCCCCATGCCTGATGTAACTGTAATCATTTGTACTGGTTGTGTATATTTTGGTTTACATCTGTGTACATTTTTATAATTTACTTGGTACCAATGGCACTGTTTTACATTTTTCTCTTTTAAATGGTCCCATTTAGAAAAATGTTTTCCATTAGATTTTTATTGATGTTGCACTTTTCAATAAATGTGTATTTACATTTCTGCTACTGATAAACTTACTACTGATAAATATCTATTATATATTAAATTCTGAATGTCAGTGGAAAGAGTAAGTCATTTATATGATATTGGTAAGCGCCATTAAGAATCATTGTTTACCTCTTCTGTCATGGGATAGAAAATTTTAAATGGAAGGAACTGCATTTGTCCTGAAGAACTGCCTAAACAAAACCAGAACGTACATAACATCTTTATTCTTTTCTTTTTTTCTTTTTTTTTGTTTGTTTGTTTGTTTTACATATC
>OMKZ01018508.1:0-19245 GCA_900302535.1 Neoniphon sammara | reverse complement strand
CGAAAAGGTCGGTTCTTCCATAAAAGTACACACATGCTACATCATGCAGACGCAAAGCAGAATCTGTCCGTGGAGAAGATGAGGACATTCAAACTGTAATAAGAATTATCACAGCAAATGTATTGAATGATTAAATATATTGATTTTGCATGTAATAAATCTCAAAATAATTAATTAGATATATTTATTTGGAGAAATCTTTTTGCTTGATATTGTCCTGAGCCCTCTGTAATCCTACATTTACAAAGATATGTCCACATTCATACTAATATAATATTGTCTGATTAAAAAATCAACAACAATACTGCTCAGTTAAATAAACTCAGATATGCTATTCTTATGGTGTGTCCATATTTAGGTATATGAACAAGTTTTTCCCAAATCCATAAACCAGACAACTTGGACTCACGTCAAAATGTAAAATTTGGACTTATTTTAAAGAGTCACAGGTATTTTACTTGCACTTTTATATTGAAATGAGCCATGCTGTATAGCAGTGTTATCAGTTCAGTGCCAGAAAATACACCTTTATTTCCAGAAAATCCCTCTGGGTGTTCTTCTAGGCACCTTTGTCATCTTTTCCAGCTCATTCTCTACGGAGCGGATAAAGCAAATATTACAGATTTTATGGAGCAGATTTTATATCTTGATGATATCAAGGATTCAAGCCTTAATTCTCTGGCTTATGCTTTTTGGTGAGAGGTATTCATATTTATAAATATTGATTCAACTGCCATAAACCACAGAAATAAATATTGAATTTTTACTTTAACTTTAAATTCAAGATACAGTGAAGCAATTTCTAAAAAAAAAAAAAAAAAAAAGAAGAAGAAGAAGGCAGCGAATGGCAGAAAAATATAACATTTATTTCTTTCAAATGTATCATGATGGTTCGTGATCATGCGTTTTCTCCTGATTAATCATTTTAATCATACATTCAACTGTGTGAAAGCTCAAATAATCAATAACTCGATGCACAGTGAATCTTTTTTTGTTTTGCCTTGATGAGTTGTGCTGCTGCTCTGAGAAAGTTTAGAGCGACTGTTGGAAAACACTCAACATAAGTACTGATGGTGTGTTGCTTCCCTCTAGTGGTCAATCACTGAATGTGTACCACTGTTAGTTACATAGTCCGCTAAGATCTGTTTTCCATATAGCAAGCAAATTTATTTCTTTAGTAATAATAACTCAGAAATTCAATTACTCTTCCACTGCAATGGCCTAATTATACTATACATAATAAATTCAGTCACAATATATTAACTTGTATTGCATGGCACAGGTCCTGGGGCTTTCTCAGGGCAGCGTGAGCGACATGCTGTCTCGACCCAAACCCTGGAGCAAGTTGACCCAGAAAGGCAGGGAGCCCTTCATCCGCATGCAGCTGTGGTTACTGGACCAGCTCGGCCAGAGCCTCAACCAGCTCCCAAACCAGAGCCACGCTCAGGGTGAGACTGCAGCTGACGACACACACTCACATCCGTGAAAACATACAAGCAGAAAATCCTCAGGAGCTGGCAGAAAACATTTAAATATCAAACTAACTTGAAAAATGCATGGATTTGTTTTACAAACTATCAGACCGCGCTTTCAAATGTACTTGTCAGGTTTTTTAATTGTATGTATCAAATATACATGCATTACATTATTGCATCTATCTTTCATTTGTTGTTGTGCCCATTTTCTTAGCTGGCCATTTCATTTCAAGTCTGTTTTAAGAAATGAGGGTCCACTTTAAAAACATGCATAGATACATATATGCACCAGGAGCTTTGACATTATTTTTTGGGCAAGTTGGTCAATTTTAAGGTTAATTTTACTTATTATAGAGCTTTGTGGTCTGCATACTGTACAGTTGTAGCTAAGGTAATCCTTCATCATGCATTTTACCTGCGTCTATTCTCCATCCATAGCAACCTGATCTTTTTCTGAACAGATATATTCAGAGGTGTAGTGGAGAGTAAACCATCAAAACTGTTCACCAACATTTTATTTGATAAATAAGAGTTTGACACTGTTTTATACAAACAGAAATCTTTGATGCAAATTAACACTATACTTAATATAAAGTGTATTATCAACCTCATGTAATTTATAAGTGGATAGAGAAAAAACTCACTACTGGAGATGATACATCATGTGTATGTGGGTTGGATAAAAGCGTCTGCTAAATGCCAGTTGCACTATATCACTATTGGCTATTTTTTTCTGAATCATTGCTGTGCAATGTGAAATGTTTATCAAACAGCTGTTTGCTAGACCATGTTTGTGTCCTCCAACGGTTAAAAACAGCAAAATTTCCATATTATTCCTTTTGGAGCAAAGCGGCATTGGTGCAGTAGTTTACTGTTCATGCAGTGGATGCAATACAAAGTGAGACTTCTGCAATGGGTACATCATATGTAGAGGCTCATGTGTTGTTTTTTGATACATCCCAACCCCAGATAAAAGCCCGGTGACGGCCCAGTCCTCACCCTCCCCGCCCCCGAGCCCAGCGGAGAGCCACCCCAGCCCGCTGGTTGAACCGGTCAGCTTTGCCTTGGAGAGCAGCAAGGAAAACCAGCAGCCTGAGAGCCTGGGGCTGGGGCTGCCCCCCCATCCAGAGGGAGGGAAGTCCACGCCCAGCCTCATGGCCCTGCATCAGCCCTCCACCCCACTGGGCATCCAGGAGCTGGTGGCCATGTCTCCAGAGCTGGACACCTACGCCATCACCAAGAAGGTCAAGGAAGTGCTAACAGACAACAACCTCGGTGAGTCTGATTAGATTTAGAGCATCATATTTTTGAAAGTGTACACTGTTGGGCTCAACTGACACACCTCATGGATGCATAGATGAGTCCTATACATGCGTTGTTTACACAGCTGTTTTTGTCCCACAGGCCAGCGTCTGTTTGGGGAGAGTATTCTGGGTCTGACTCAGGGCTCAGTGTCAGACCTGCTCTCCAGGCCCAAACCTTGGCACAAACTCAGTCTGAAAGGCAGGGAGCCTTTTGTCCGCATGCAACTGTGGCTCAATGATCCTCACAATGTGGACAAGCTGAGGGATATGAAAAAGATGGAGAAGAAAGGTGCGTTTATGTAACTTCTCATACGTGCACTGATCCAGTGTTTTATAGTATAATACAGTACAGTACCACTTCTGAATTCGTGGGTGTTATATAATCCCCTTAACCTTGATATCTCTGTCTTGCCTGCAGCCTACCTGAAGAGGCGGTACGGGCTGCTGAGTACCGGCTCAGACAGCGACTCGCCCAGCACACGCTCTGAATGTGTGAGCCCAGCCCTGGCCTCGCTGGACATGTGCCCCTACAGCCAGGTGAAGAAGCCCCGGGTGGTGCTGGGAGCTGAGGAGAAGGAGGCCCTGAGGAAGGCCTACCTCCTGGAGCCCTACCCGTCTCAGAACACCATTGAAATGCTGGCCTCCCAGCTCAACCTGAAAACCAACACCGTCATCAACTGGTTCCACAACTACAGGCCAGTCTGCATTTCCTTTGACCCTTGGAGCCCTTACTAATTGTTCATTGTATTATTGGTAAATGCACTATTGCATTTATTCTAACAGTCCTTTCTGACTGTAGAGTTGCGAGTTGTGCCGTGTTGTGAAACCTGTTATGCAGATTTTTTCCCCTGGGCTATGACATGGTACTGGATAAAATTCCCAGAACCTAATTTGAAACCTGAGTAGTGGGGCCCTTTAGGAGGAGTTAGAAGTGCTGTCGATCTCTACTGGTCCAGTATTGACGTGATGACACGTCTGTAAACATTCACTATCAGGCTACAGCACAACACAGCCATTAAACACAGTTAGCACAACCAACAAACTATGAAAAAAAAAAGAAAGCAAAACAGTGGAAACTGCAAGTTGGATAAACAAAGAGGTGCATGTCTATAATGTTTTTTAGGATGGACTTCATACCCATCATGTTTAAATGCAAACAAAAGACAATCACAGAACTTCATAGGTTCTGAAAAGTCCCAGGTTCCCCTTGGTAGTCGAAAAGGGCTAGAAGTTGCTTTGCATGTGAGCATCAGCTGAATACATCAATTGAAATGTAAAGTATTCTGCCCTTTACACTTAAGTCCATCTGCTTTAAAGTGTCGGTCTAACAGCAGTGTTTGTGTGCAGGTCCAGGATGCGACGGGAAGTGCTGATGGAGGGTCTCCCGGACAATGACACAGATGCAGAGCACCACAGCTACTCGCCCTCAGTCGCACGGAGCCCCCAGTCTGATGGAGAGGAGAGGAGGCTGCAGCAGCCCTCAGGACACATCCACTCCAGTCGTCCTCTCAGCGCCAACGCTGCACTGTCTCATGTCAAACAGGAGGCAATTGACAGGGAGGACGAGGGGGAAGAGGGAAGGGAGGGCTACATGAGACAGTCAAGAATTCAGTGTTTTTCCATGGCAGTACAGTTCCCGCAGTTGAAAAGTGAGCACGAGGACTCCATTGCTGGCTGCCGCGAGCCCCACTTGGCAGGCCAGAGCCTGAGGCAGGAAGAGGGGATGAGCAGCCAGGTTCAGGGGCTCTACCCTGGGACGGTTTCCATAGACGGTGCCCAGAGAGCCAACCAGTCCAGGCATGAGGGGGAGGACTCTGGCAAGTCACCTGTTGACCCGGTCAGCTTCAAGGCTTCGTCAGAGCCCTGCCGCAGCAGCCTGGAGGTCTCCCTCAACTCCCCTTCTGCTGCTTCCTCACCAGGCCTCATGATGTCAGTCTCTCCCGTCCCCTCCTCCTCAGCTCCCATATCGCCCTCGCTGCCCAACCCACCCTCAACGAGCACCAATCACAGCCTGGACCCTAACCCACTCCCTCCCTTCCAAAGCCCCAAACTCAACAGGAGCACTCAGAGACGCAATGAGAAAATGGCCAACCTCAATAACATCATTCACAGGCTAGAGAGAGCAGCCAATCGAGAGGAAACGCTGGAGTGGGAGTTTTAAGTCCACCTTCACATGCATCTAGTCCTGATGACCCTCACGGCACACAGGAGACTCTCAAAGAGAAGCTTCCAGAAGAGCTGTAATGGAGCCTGGCTCCTGAAGGCCTGTCCTCTCAGACTGAAAACTACTCAAATGAAGTGGGAAACCAGAGCTAAACATATGGCCAAATTCCCTACAAGAACTTCTAGGAAAGAAAAAAAATATTTATAAATGTGTTTTAGGTTTTTTGATAATGCATACTACTTTGAAATATATGTGACAGCGCTAGCTGTTGTTTTACCTATTGGACTTGACATGAAGACTTTTGCAGCTATGGTGTCATAAAATGTACACTGAAGTTCTGTAGATTGCCACTGGGTGAGATTAAAAAAGACCCCTGTCTTAAGCCATCAAAAGCACTATAACTATTTGAAAAGAGACATTGACCAAATTTGCTACTTTTTGAATAGCAATTTTTCAGATTTTGTCTGTAAGACGGGACAGTTTAAGTCAAGTAAAATGAAATCCTACTACTGACTGAGGGATAGTCCTTTAAGACTCTAAATATTCAACATCTCGTATGTACTTAGTTTCTTGGTGATATGTTTTGAAATATTTGTAACTCACACGTATAAAATGTGGTTGTACATGTTGTAGAATTGTCTGCAATAGCCTTCTCTAAACCTGATGTAGCATGGTACTCACCTGACCCTGTTATCCTCTGTAGTTAGTCACCTGTGATATACTTGAGCAAAAACAAGAGAAAAAAAAGTTGAAAACTCCACAAAAAAATAACAAAAAAGGAAACGTTAAATCTAATGAGTAGAGTATTTTAGTGTTTTTCTTTTTTTCTTTGACTAATCCTCGAGGTTTACAGTTTAGGGCCCTTGTGCTTTTGGTAGTAAGTGAAACATTCACTTACACATGAGCACAGTTTACATGATTTCTTTCAGACTTACCTCTCTGACCCTCTAAGGCGCTGGTTCTCAGACTGTAACGGGCCAAGACACAGGACACCCGGTTACCTCAGATTATGTTGATGCACATCACGCTATGACCATGCTTTTCATTATGAATTAAACATACACATGACCCACCATTATTTGAATAAACGGAGGAACACTACTGTGTATCATGCCTCAGACACACAGAGCTCAAACACATAGCCAGCGGTGAGTTTTTGGTGATCTGTCATTTCTTTCACTGTTACAATATGCTGCTGTGTGAAGAGACAGGGACTAACCGATCCTCCTGTATTTGTGTATTGTGACCCTCCTCGCAGGAAACACCTGACTGAGTGCTCTGAAAACAGACTGTTAGCGGATTTTTTTCTGCCCTTGAATGTGCTCATTTACTGTAGCTAGAATAACTGTAATATACTGATGAAACACCTCGACTTCAACTCAGTGAGACGACATTATTTTCATTGCAGGGCAGTTAAGATCAAGTTGACGGAAGCAATGCACACTACGACCAAGCTGATCTATTTTGTGGCTAAACCTCAGTATTTGAGAGCATGATACATGTAGTATGACCTCTTATCAACATGAAAACATTCAATTTGTAAGTACACTATATTCAAGGACACAAAAGGTAACAGGTATCCCCTCATATTATCTTTGACCACTTGTGTATTGTGTCTATAGAAGTTTCTTTGTCATGCTTGCAAGTTGTTCTTTATGTATTTTGCCTCTGTTTTATACTCAGAACAGTTAACTAGATATTCAATACCTCGTGTATGAACTACTTACAGCACTTAGATTTTGATAATTGTGAGGAGTCAAGAAAAGTTCAAATATCGAAATTATCCTAACTTAGTGTCCACAAGTCTTTGCCTTTACTGTATCGTTGAAGTTGGTAGTAAACACTTGCACATGTCTAAATAGTTCAGAGGACTTGGATTGTATTATGTAGAGATATATATTACACAATTACTGAAAATAATATCTTACATTCTTGGAACAAAATGTGCTGATTATATTGAAATAGAGTGTACAGATTTAATAAACCAAACCCATTCAAGCCAGTTCTGGTCTGGCAAGCTTGCCCACGTTTTAGACCTTCTCTCAGGGTAGTCTTGCTTTTTAAAGCTTTACTGAAACAGTTGCTCTCATCAGTGGTGGTGAATATGATAATAAAGAAATGTACCTGGTGTAGAGAATGACTCCGTCATATATTAAAAATGTAACTATGGAAGTTGTGACTCTATGGGAATTGCAGCTTTGTGGAATACCAACGATTGGTTCTAGGAAGTTGTTGCTGATTTGTAATTCATTACACAGATGTGTCAAAGAACAGTGCAGATTGTTGGAGCTACCAGGATGAAGCTAATGGGTTTCATTTCTGAGATCTTGGCAGACTTTACTCTCTCAAATATAGATTTTTTTTCATGGGGCCACAGAAGATTGTTCTCTGGTTTTCATACCACCATTTTTGTGCATAATATACTGTATGGTTAGAAGTGACATTCCTTATATGGAGATATCATTGTCTTACATGGTAACATGGGCATATGCTGAAAAAGAAATGTATTTACCCCGACCATTACCTCTTCATGTAAACCTCATCTCATTGTTTTGCATGCAATTCCATTCTGGTCACATGACAAGGGATAGACTGTGTTTTGTGTTGTTGTTCTGGCACATGGACATTGAATCAGCACTTAAACCCTTTGACATCAGTGAAGTCCATGCATGGTGCAGCTTATGAATTTGGCTTTCACAGTGTCATGATAGAACAAGCAAAATGCTAACAACTAACAAATTAATGAAAATCAAAACTCCAGGCAGTCCCATTAAATATGATTTCCAAATGAATATTTAAAATCAAGATTTGTTGTGCCATATCATGCCTCATGCATTGTCCTCACAGGAGTAATGCCTTGTGGTGAATTGTGATTTGACAGGGGTATAGGGCTTTTCCCAACCCAGTGTAGAGAAAGCTAAGCTTTTTGTATCAAGAGGCCTACACAATAGATGATTTTCTTTTTTTCGACTGACATTAGTCACTAAATAAATTATAATAAATAAGTAATTGGGCAGCAACATTTTAATGATTGCATGCAGAGTTGTAGAATGTGGATTTGCAACTCTGATAATGAAAGTTTGCCATTAAGGAAAACTGTGAGCCAACAAGAGAAACAAGTGTCCTAAAGGCTTAAATAACTGTCTAGTACCACATATTTCAAGGTAGGCTATTAAATGTTAAAGAATGGACAAAAGTATGCCAAGCGTCTTGGAATTAAATTTACATATGTATCAAGCCATCATTCAATACATAATTGTTTAAGATTCTGCTGTGTTGTGTTTTTATTTCTTTATACTGGGGAGTGGCTAGTTCCTTTAGATGTCTGACACACACACACACACACACACACGGGGCTTACAAATACGTCTGTTATATCCAGTTGAAATGAAATGACACAAAACCTCCTAGTATAGATATTGCATAAATCTAAAATGACACCCCTCGATATTAAGGGACATACGCTCGTGCATACATTGTCTGTTTAATTTGCAGTCTTTTGCGGATGCAAAAAGATTATTCGCACTTATAGAAAGTTAGTGACATCCATTTACATTATTTATTTATTCGCCAAGTCGTTTACAGGCCGCCTCCTGACTTGGCCAGTGTTTACATGATGGCTCCGCGTGGTTTTTCTCGGCCCCTCCCCAGCCCAGAGCAGCGCTCTAACGTAGTTACGTCACGCGTGTACGTACTGTGCTGGGCTGGAGATTTCGCGGCGATGGCGACGACGACTCGGAGCTGGAACTGGACGCAGTGAAACTGGCCTTGGCACGGATATGACTAATGTTTATTTGATCGAGGTTGATTCATTGCTAAGTAGTTGCACGGGTCTTCGCATGAATCTTTGGCTTTTAAATTCCCATCGCTCCTTTTATTGGTGAGTCCGCCGGTTGTCTTCGTTCTTCGGTGTGTTTTGACAGAGGCCTCCGTTTTGGGGTCCGCCCTCCATCTCATAACAACAACAAAAACAGTTCCCGAGAGCTACGCTAGCTCAACTAGCTAACGTTAGCTAGCCAGCTTACTAGCTGGTCAGCGTTAGCTAGCTAGCAATGATGGCAAATGCCGAGCACTTTTTAGATTGTACAATGAAAACAAATTGCTTGTTTGTTTGTATTCGTGTTGGCTGTGTGTAGATATATTATAGACACAGTGCTAACTAGCATTACTTGAGTTACGTTTAGTGTTGACCATTAACGTTACAATAAATTTACTCAGAAATAAGGAAGAACAGTAATTGTGGCCATTGACGGGAGTGGTTAGCTATCTGAGCAACCTGTTAACGTTAGCCCGTCAAACGTTAGCCAGTCTATGTCCAAACTGCTCAACGTGGATAAAGTTACATTGTTGTTACCGAGCATTTGGCTTGCTAGCTAACATTAGTTGCAATGCAGTAATGTTTGGATATGATTTGTGCATAGCGGGCTTATTTTTAACTACAGCTAGCTATATCTCTCTGGATAGCAAACGCCGGGTAAATAATAAGTTAACGCCGTCTTTATGTTAACGAGAGTTTTCTAGAAACAATGTTAGCTAATGCTCATGTGTTTATAAAACGGAAATGTTAATCGTTCTTTGCTGCCGCTATGTTCAGCGCCGTTTTTTGACAGTTAATGTGGTCAAACCAACCATGCAGTCAGTCATTGTTTCTTCCTGCTGCCTGGTTGAGGCCATTTGCTTGATAGTCTTGCAGGCTGTGATGCATGGTGGCCTGTCACGGGATAGGAGTAACGTTAAGGCTCTAAGGGGCTTAGCCTGCCCTGTGTGACTCTGAAAACAGAGCCAGACTGAGCCCTAGCCATGGGTCATGAGCCTGCTGCGGTAAACATAGCCGTGTGTGTGTGTGCGCGAACGCGCGCGCGCATGTGTGTGTGTGGTAGATATACTTTATCAGTCGACACCGGCAGTCAGTTTGGTTCCTCGGTAAGTGAAGTAATGACCTCCCATGACTGCCTCACACCAGTCTCAACAATCGAGCTGTGCCGAGGGCGCTGGCTGCTGCTGCAGTGGATTTTTTCTTGCTTCTGCGAAACAAGCCCCTTGGCATCTTAAATGCTCCAGAGGTGTGTGAGGTCGTGAGCTTCTCATTCTCTGACCTTCTGAGATCAGATTTCAGTTTCTGCAAGAGTTGCTGACCTTTACAACTATTTGTGGGCCTGTATGCCGAGATATCTGAGAATGGGTGGCTTGTTTTAAACAGATGTTAGAAGATAAAACTTTGAGGACTACCTCTATATAGTAACATCTAGAGAAAGCAATGATATCATAATGCTCTCAGTGGCTGATATTTTAGACTGTTGTATACAGGGTGGTAAATTAACACCAGCCAAATGCTGTCAGATGTTTGGCTCTGGCAAATAAGTGTGCCTACTTGCCCAGCTACTTTGGCAGGCAACCAACCATTGTTTGTTTGTGAGTATTTTTCATATTCTAAAAATAATGTCTTTTATACTGGAAGCACTGTCATACAGCCCATGTTTGACCGCAAGGCCTGGATGTGGCTGAAAATATTACTTTCCCCTCTGAGGCATGATTGGAATATTGGATTCACTTCTTGAGCAGGAAAAGCTCTCTAACATGTTTTTCTTACCCTAATCTATTTCAAAGGATGATCATTAGGTGAGCAGTTCAAGTGATTGACTGAAATTGGGCTTTAAGCTGGCTAGACTCTAAACAAACTGCCTCAAGACCCAACTGGCTACTTTCCATTCCACAAATGTGTTTAAGTGGTATTTCTCACCTCTCTCGCAAGCTGCTATAACCACCAGTACAGCTATATTTGCCAGTGAATCAAAAGGAATATTGTAGGTTGAATGCTGCAATGAAAAGTCTGTTTGCAAAGTATGGAAGAGTTAGTGAGGGAAACATTTGTTCATTATTCAGTTCCATGTTTGCCATCTTTCACCACAGATTTCCATGTGCTACTTGTGAGATATTCAAAGCAGGATCAGCAGGACAACGCACCATCCATTGCTCATTTACTGTGGTAAGTCTAAATGGTGGTAGACCTGAGATATTTTGCATTACTGATTTAAGCTTTAAGTTATTTCTCTGATAATGGCCCCAAATAATTGTGTCCCTCTAATATACCACATATGATGCCAGCTGCATAAATCCTGCTCCAGCCCATGCTTTTCATTGTGGTGACATTTAACGTGGGATTGATTTGCTATTGAACTTTATGAACATGACTTTTCAACCAGGGGCTGAAAACATAGCACTCGGTCGCATGCTCCAATGGTTGATTCCCAGTTCAGCTTACTTTTCTGATGAAGTGTGCCAAGTGCACATGTTATGTGTCATTCACAACAACACATACATGCCACTGGCTTGACCGACCTTGAGGATTGTACCTTATTTTTTCTCATGAGCTCTTGTATCTGCTCAAATCCAGATAGAGTAAAAACAAAAGCTAAGGGAGGCAATACAGGGAATTCCCACACAGATTAAATGTGTTAGCTCAATGTATTAAATGTATGAGCTACCTGTCAAAAATTCGGCACTAGAGCAGATGAACAATGTAGAGAATGGAGTTCGTAAGCATGGCTTATAATTTCAGTTAGAAATCTCATCTAAAAAGAATGTGGTGATCTGTGAGATGAATCTAAAAATGTTTCAGTTTGAGGGTGAGCTGATAATTCACTGCATGAAAAATGCAGTTCTCAGCATTATTTTTATATTCAAATAACTTTGTTTTATTCAGGTTAAAACAGCAATTGATTTTCAGGATATGTTTTAAAGTGCAGTTATTATGTTTATTTCAGCAAATTAGTTGCTTAGGAAAGACCAGTGACATGTCTGTTTTATGAGATAAACCTGTTGGATAAAAAAACTGACTTACTGAAAAGACTATAGCCTAAAAAACGATATTAAAACCAGTCACTGTTATTGAGTCTTGTCGGAAGTGAACTAGGTGCAGACAAAATGCTGCTGTTTGTCAGTCTTTTATATGGTGTTAAGTGTCTTTCCAATTAGCCAATGAGGTTATGTGTTACTTTTAAAATGAATTTTGTTCCTACAAGGATTATGATGGCTCACCTCAGACTGGAAGAAAGATCTTCAAAAGGTTAGGTAGAACTGCTTTTGAATGAGGTTAGGCTGTATCTAAGTCAGTAGACACTGTTTTTGGAACCAACTGCTTTTGACACAAAGATATCATTTGTTTTCTGACAGTTTTACTCATGGGTAACTCTTTGTTTTTCTCCCACAGACTGAGGTTTGGGTCCAGAGAGGGGAGGCCTGAGTTCCTTGTTGAGTGACCCACACTCCTTCACAGGGGCCATGGTAAACTGCCTTCTCCTCAGTGCATGTTTTAGACAAAACTCCTGTCCATCCTTTGGCCTGTTTGCATTCTGCAGAATCAGAAACTCTCCATTGATTTTCACTTTTAATCAGCTCTGTTTACCAGGAAGCAGACAGTTACGACAGCCACAGCCGTGTCAAAGTTCCAGCCAGGCTGCTGTCTCAGCAGGCCCGCTGTCAATTTTGACTGTACAAATTTCAGTTGTAGTGTTACATTGTGACATAACCACTGGAGTAGATGCGCTGCCTGTCAAGGTGTGTTTGTGTGTGTGTGTATGCGTGCGTGGGTTCCGGTGTTTTTTGGCATGTGGCCCTGTGGCTGCCCCCTGGCTGGCCTCACCATGCCACTCCTGCAGCCACGGTGACGTGTATCAGCTTGGCTCACAGACAGCAGTGGCTCACGCTGAGCCAGCATCCCGCAGGATGTGCTGCCGCTGTCTGTGTAGACCACCTTAATCTCTCTTTGTCCCAGCCCCTGCTGCCACGTTCAGACCAAACTCAACTCACTCGTAGACGCTGCTGTCCACCCGTAGGCCATAGATTCCGACAGATTTGTGTCATGCATTTTTTTCTACTTGTTCCCCCAATGGAAAAATCCCTGACTCTGCTTGCACATCCATACCTCACATTCCCAGCTGATGGACGTCCTGTGTTCAGAAATATGTTCATCTTACATAAGGAAACTATGTGAGTTCAGATGCCCTCACGTGTCCCTACAAGACAGATTGCCTTTACATTAAAAAGGACCATAATTTGATCTGGCCAAACAAAAATTAAATTTAGAGCTCTAATTTTATTTCTGGCTCCTGAACGTAAATGCATTACTCTGTATATTTTGGGGTTTTTGACTTTTGAGCGCTGGGACGATGGTGCTGTGGTACTGGCATCTACAGTGACTTGGCGCACGGACAAGTGTTTCCAGAGTGATTATAAGTAAATCAGCCCAGGCTGCTATGGGCAGAATGAAGTTGTCACAAGTCAGCATGAATACAGTATCAACTTTCTGTTGAAATAGGGGTTGTGACATTTGTGTCATTTCCCAATATTGTTTAAGCCAGTTAGATGTTAGTTTCCTAAGCTGAAACTACCTGCTCCTGCTCCAGTTTGTTGACATTCGACAGTAGAAGACGCTGGCTGTGCTGTGAAGCTCCCAGATGTGAATGTGTGGACGACTGTATCGGTTTGTGGCAGGTCAATAAAGGAGTAAATGCTCCACTGGCCTTCTCTGGATTAAGATTTCAACCCACATACAAGAACTAGTGTGAAAAATGTGAGTGGGAGGAGTGTGATACCAGTTCGGTGATATCTAAGAGTTAATTCTCCCTGTTCCCTGCAGGAGGAGGAGGGGCAGCAGAGCTTGGAGTGTATCCAGGCCAATCAGATCCTCCCCAAGAAGTCCCCCGTCATGGAAGAGGAAAACATGCAGGTGAGGACACCACTGCCCTAGCTACTTATCTTCGCTAACTTGACAGTTATGTGTAACTATGTGGGTGTGTCCCCTCTTTATAATCTTTATAACATGCAGGACAGGACTGAGTTTGATTCACTTTAAGTTTGGGCAGTCCAGTAAATGTCTTCAAGGTTTTAATTGCGGACAAACCTCTGGAACAAGAGGTTTTCAGGGTTCAGGCTGTGATTAGATGTTTACAAATGAACATCATTACAACTTAAAATTTTAGTTTCTCTTTACATTTTAATCTGATCATATAATTATATTGAAAGTGAGCTTACTCAAGCATTGCTGTTTGGCACCATTTATATCACTTGTCTGTCCTTCATTTGTAGAGAAGAGTATATGAACACATGGGTGTGTATGTAGGGCTCCTCAGTCAATCATGTACAATCATATATCACAAATGTGGTTTTCCACAATTGCAAAGATTGAAACGTTGCATGTCATTTAGCATGTGTGGTGGTGTATTAAATGATGCTGCTGATGTAAGAAGCAAAAGCAGCAGTAAAAATGTCAGATCATCATGACTAACAAGATGATTAATGATTCTGATGACAGTATCAAAAGACATAAGCGATCATCGCGCAGCCCTTCTCTGTGTTTCGTCGTCACCAGTGATCTTGTTCCGCAGTTTGCTTTGAAATGATTTTATCTCCTGCCGTTGCTAGGTGCCCTTTCCACAGCTGCAAGGGGAGCTCGCAGAGTATGTGGGGAGAGCAGAGGATGCCATTATCGCTATGTCCAACTACCGCCTACACATCAAGTTCAAAGAGTCTGTTGTCAATGTAAGTATCGCCGAAGAGTGAAAAGTGGAAAAAAAAGGACTGATGAGAGAGCTGTGAGATCTCAAACAGAAGGTCTTCCAAATGGCCCCAAAATACCCGATGAGTGAATTACATTGTCTCGAGCCAAGGCTGTGTAAAAGTGTGCTTTAACGTTTTATGAATGGACAGAGCCGTGGCCAGAGTGCCGGTCTTGTGGTGGCCAGGGCATTCAGAGCTGATAGGCACTGGCAGCAGCAGCGCGTGACTCTGTTCATCAGCTCTGCCCTCTCTCTCTCTCTCTCTCGGCTTTCTCTCTCCACTTGCCGTTGCCATGGTTGCAGTGGCTCCACCGGGGATGCGCTCAAAACAGTTGCACTCTCTCTCCCCCCCTTTTCACCAATGTTAGAGAGAGAGACTGGCTTTGTTACCCATGTCTGGTCACTTTCTTTAAAAAAAAATGACCTCCCCGTCCGCCATCACCAGGACGTCTGCACCACATTTTCTCATTTCACACAAAAAAAATGCTGCCTCATTCTCCTGCCATTGTACCATCCTCTCCTTTGCATTATCAAACATCACTTCTCAGATGTATGCATATTTGATCATTTGTGACCTGTCAATATCGTCATTCACACAGCACACACAGTTCACTCAAACATGCTCTTTTTATGCCCTGGTTAAATTTATGCCATATATTTATCAGAGAGTCATGCAGTACATGACTTAGGCAAAGCATGTGCTGCATTCAGATGACCGTGCTGTTTCGCTGCTGGCGGGGAAGTTGTGCAACAGCAAAACAAGTCCTACGGGGAAATGCTTGGTAGTTTCAGTTCTCTCTCTTGGAGATTAGGCTATTTTTTATTGAGGTACAAAATAACATTTACTCTGTTATTTAATTTTAAATGATCTCCTCGTTATTTCCTGCCATTAGTTTCATTTGGGTTGTTTAGTCTCATTTCCTTTTTGTTTTCTACAATTGTATTTTTAATTGTACATTTGTATTTTTTGTTAAATAAAAGCTGAGACATTAATGGCACTAAGGTAAAAATTTTGGCACAGCAATAGTAACTGGCCCATATTTTCTTATAGCCAGATCTTCACATGTGTTAATTTTTTCAGTGAGTGCAGGTACCTGATTGTTTTCTGTTGCCTCTGTCAGCCAATCACGCGTCGTTGGGGTTAATTGGACCCGAATGAGCCCCTCGTTCCAGCCTCACACCACTGCTCTGTGTTCACATCGAACAGAGCCGGTCTTCTCCTCACACATATTTGGACGGGATGGGAAAGCATCTGCATCACAAGGCACAGAGTTTTCAGAGCCCGCAAAATCTGCCAAGAGGGGTGGGAGGTGCTGAGAGAGAGCAAGAGGCTGTTAACAGGCAGCCCAGGAATTTTGATGGTGGCCAGATTAGGGATGCAGATTAGAGAGCAGGAATTAAAACATGGCAGTAGGATGCAAGAACAGACACACACACACACACACCCACGCACACACACACAGTTTAAACGCAGCTTCTGTCATGATTGTAATTGTTGCATCTGTTTTGTTTTGGATAGCAGAGTTGTTGTTGTGAGGTGTCAGTAAGTACTCAGCAGCGCTGCACGGTGTGGAGTGCTTGACGTGACTGTATAACGCGTGTGTGCCTGTCTGTTAACCGGCCGGTCACTAGAGGAGCAGAGGTGTGCTGATTCATCCTGTTAAAGGCCAGGTGCTAGATGAAAGCAGACTCGATGCACAAATGGAAAAATACAGCCGCGCGCGCACACGGTTCAAGCTTCCAGTCTTTCAGCGCAGTGTTTACAAGGCCTTCATCAGACAATCGCCCTGTCATTTCCTGATGAAAATCTTGTCGGTTTAGTCGCTGCACTAAAGCATTGGCTGCTTGAATCTATTGTGTGCTTATGGTCTTACATTGCTTACAGTGCTTCCACCTGCTGATGACTGCGTGTCAATCATGCATGGCTTTGGACTGTGTGTGAAACGCAACAGCAGTTACACTTTTTTTTTCATAAAAGGCAACTGCACTGCTGAAAAGTGCCCTTAGCTAATTAAAAGAGCTTAGTAAAAGTAGCCTAGGTATTTCCCTGCAGTATTCAAACTATGCTCATAAGTCAAAACCACATGACAGTTCTGTACTTTGGATGGTATTTGCCTATAAAAGATAAGACTGTAACTTTGGGGCAAGAGGCTGCAGACACAAGCTCCTTAGGATCTCGTATTGACTGTTCATTTTCATGGTCCCATGCTTGGCCAGAATTAAGATGATTATATACATTCAGTGAGATGTGGGGTGATGTAAAACTTTAATGGAAATACATCTAGACAAGCAACCCGTGTGACTGGTTTGTCTTTAGTGCTATAATGTGGTAGGGCTGTATATACAGTATATTTGAAGTGAAAATGCAGTGTTACAGCACAGAGGATTGATTCTTTGCATGATGGCATTTTACTTATAACATGAATTGCCAATTGTTGACCACCACTAACTCCCTTCTCCGTCTTAACTTGCTTTGAATGTAAATGATTACTCAATTGCAGTCCGTCACACTGCTTGTATTGACTGCATGTGTTTGATTAGTTTTTTTGCAGTCTCCTTATATTCAGGTGTCCCTTCGCAAGGTTCTAGGTCTTAGTGCAGGGTTTCCACCTGAGTGTGACTGTGTGTAAATCTCTGTTGCTCCTCAGGTCCCTCTGCAGCTCATCGAGAGTGTGGAGTGTCGCGATATGTTCCAGCTCCATGTCACCTGTAAGGACTGTAAGATCGTCAGGTAGGACCACTGACACGCCCATGCTACCAAAACAATTCCAGCTATTGTCACATCCTGATTGTGAAATTATACCTTACTAGGGGTTGGGTATCGAAAAACGATACCTGTCGCATCTGTGCCGTGTTGTGTTTGTATGTTTTTAATATCGGAATTGATTTGAAAGCATCGAAAGGTGTTAATTTACTGAAGAGCCTCAAATTGGTAGTGCTCTGCAATAGGATTCCAGGCTTCCAAATAGCCTGAGGACATTTGTATTGAGAAAATCAATTAGGCATGGTCTACAGCATTAGCAATTTTACTCCGTTAATAATTTACTCCTTTGCAGAGTAAAATGTGTGTTTCTCAAACCAAGGAGAATGTATTGTCTTAGTCATAATGGGTTTGAAGTGTCAGGGATACAGGGATCAAGATTGAGAGGTTTCCGACAAAGCTCAGCCCTATTCCTTACCAAGTTTCATTTAGCCTGCTCAGGGAGTGACGTTGGCCTTTGGATTTGATTCCCAGGTGTCAGTTCTCCACCTTTGAGCAGTGTCAGGAATGGCTGAAGCGCCTGACCGCAGTAGTGCGCCCTCCCTCCCGCCTGGAGGACCTCTTCTCTTTCGCCTTCCACATCAGGTGCATGTACGCCGCGGAGAAGGAGCAGCACGGCGAGCTGTGCAGACCAGGTACGCTGCTGTCTCTCAAAATGCCCTCATGTAACCTTGGCAGAACCTCCACTCTGGTTCTTATCGTACATCTCTGCTGCTCCGTAGGTGAACATGTGACGTCCTGGTTCAAGAACGAGTTGGAGAGGATGGGCTTTGACACTCAAAACGCCTGGAGGATATCTGACATCAACAGCAAGTTCAGGTGATGGCAGTCTCCATTCAGGAAACATAGCCAACCGCTGTGTCAATTTCTCCGACTCCCTGCTAGAGGACAGATCCCTGTCTTCTGCTTTCATTGGCATACAGCACAAGTCAGACTGTGTGTGTTGGACAGTGGGTGGTTGTGTTATTGTACTCCACTGGAGCTGGGGCCTGGGCAGATAAGGGCCCGGCCCAGGATTAGGTGTCTATAGACAAGGCTTTGTTGAGCCATCACATCCTTTTGGTGCTCTCTTTCTCTCTCTCTTTCTCCTTGTTTAACCCCTGCTCTCTCTCCCCTGGTACTGCCAGGCTTTGCTCCAGCTATCCTCAGCAGCTCCTGGTGCCAGCCTGGATCACCGACAAGGAGCTGGAGAATGTGGCAGCCTTCCGCTCCTGGAAGAGGTTTCCTGCTGTGGTTTATAGGTTGGTCTGTTTGTCTCTCCTGGAGGCCTTTGAGGCAGCGGGTTAAAATGTTTATTTGCCACACGGCAATCAAAAGCTTCCTTTTGCGGTGATAATCTTTTTTTCTTTATGAGGGAAATGATAACCAGCTTCAGACATGACCTAAGACTGTACATATCAGTACCATTGTTGACAGTTTGGCACTTAACTTTGGCAGGAAATATAACACACAGCTAATTACAGATGGATTATTCCCCCAATATATTGTGCAGGCTACATTTCTTACTTTGCCTCAGAATGTGTCAACAGTGCCATAACCAAAAAAATAAAAAATAAAATAAAAAAAAGAGCATGGTCTTAATCAGTATCAGGCACTGCATCATCACATACAACGAATTGTGGTTGTTTTGACATCTCCAAATCTTTCTTTTTTAAAAACTGCTCCAACTACTACAACAAATGTTGTAATGTCAGTTGCGTGCATCACAACACATGTAATAAATATGGAACAAAAGTTTACTTGAGCAGCTGTAAAATTACTTGGCCAGACCACCCAAATATAATCAATACACAGTGAATACTCTATCTTATCTTGGACATAACCCACATCTCTGTATTGCTGCAGCGCATGTTCCATAAGCAGCAAATGCTGTTCTCTTCCTGGAAATAAAATTAGAGTCCAGATAGAATCAGCAGGCACATAAATGTTCTCAGACAGTGGAGTCTGTCATTTTGTCCCTACTGACCTCCCCTCTGCCTCGACC
>OMKZ01018506.1:61707-84076 GCA_900302535.1 Neoniphon sammara | reverse complement strand
TTCCCTGTTTCCTGGGGAAGGATAATGTTGGGGGTCAGGGGTCAGAACAGAGGGGGTCTGTGGGGGTTGGGGTGTCTGGAAGGTATTTCCTGGCTGGGCAGCAGAGGGCAATTCGTCCCGCCCCTCGTCTCAGGACCGGGGAGGCGTCCGTTTCCAGGATGTCAATAATGTCATGTCATCCTACAGGGAGGGCAAGTGAAATTTCCAGGAAGTCCATTACCAAACAATGTATAGATCAATGAGGGGTCAACAGGCAACACTGCCTCCTAGTGGTATAGTGCCCACAATGCCGTCAGGTCAACCACTTTTCTTTTAAAACACTCATGACCGCATTTCAATTTCCTGTTGCTTCTCTGTTTACAGGTGTGTACATACTGATAGCTGTCGGCGCTGTGATGATGTTTGTGGGCTTCCTCGGTTGTTATGGTGCCATTCAGGAGTCTCAGTGCCTCCTGGGAACGGTGAGTGTGACGGAGACGCTTTGCATGTCACCCAAGTGCACCTGTGTGATGCAAATTTGATGTTACCTGGCAAGATTTAGACCAAAGAAGTTTGAGTATGCACCAATGCCTAATCTATTTAAATAAATTCATTTATGTCCATCTATTTGAGAACATTCGTTTCCTTTTCTTTCTCATTCAGTTCTTCTTCTTTTTGGTCGTCCTCTTTGCTTGTGAAGTGGCTGCAGGAATTTGGGGATTCATGAACCGGGACACTGTAAGTGAGCAACGCACACCTGCTATTCACTCAAACGTTTTAAGACTTCTGCAGTGACTTTTCCACCCACAAACACACACATACCTCCATTACAATCAGCCTGCTCTGTTTGTTGTTTGACTACACCAACCTGCCCCACTCTATCCTCAGATCTCGAAAGAGCTGATCAACTTCTACGACTCTGCGTACATCAAGGCTGTGGATGTCTCAGGGGACCCGAGCAAAGATGCTGCCACCAAGGTGCTGATGGTTTTCCACCGCACGGTACGTCATGATTAAACAGTTTCCTCATTTGGCTTTGATGCTCTTATACATGTCAGTCTTGGTCCTGTGTGTGAATATTTCTGTTCTTAAGATGCTTCTCATTACTTCATAAGATAGGGAACGAACACGCTGACCTCTTGTTTCTGCTCTTCAGCTTGACTGCTGCGGTAAAGGAGACGACGGTCCTCTATTCACGCAAGCCATCAGCACCCTGTGTCCCGAAAAAGCGGCAGATATACTGACATCTCATGTATGTACAAGCTCTTGATAGATGATAAAGACTTAATTCAGCTGATTCATTTGTGGTTGCACATATCTATTAAGGATACATCTGTATTGGCTTTGTTTCCTTTACACTTTTTACCATTTTTTGAAACAAAGCATTTTTAGGACAGCTAACTGATAACTTGGTATGGTGATTTTTTTCCACATCCAAAGTGAACTTGTACAATTACAGTATTATACAAGGAACTGAAAAGAAGTTAGGAGGTGGACAACATAGCAATATCACTAGATTTTTGAGAG
The DNA here is from genome assembly GCA_900302535.1 of Neoniphon sammara. Classification (NCBI taxonomy): domain Eukaryota; kingdom Metazoa; phylum Chordata; class Actinopteri; order Holocentriformes; family Holocentridae; genus Neoniphon; species Neoniphon sammara. The sequence continues at coordinate 82,570 of OMKZ01018506.1, read as the reverse complement.
GGCCAAAGTTGAACTGTAGATTTTGTGTAATGGTGAGTTGAAATGGTAATCAGTATTTATAATCTTTAAATTCAGCATGTTCTGATTATTAAAATATTAATTTGCTTCTTGTTATAAAGTGTGGTGAATCATAGCCAGTGAATCTGCTTTCACGTCAATACAGCTGCATGTGACACTGTAGTTTTCTAGCAAACTGACTGACTCACTGGTTTGCCAAAGCTATCATGGAAGATGGAAATGGGTGTCAAAAATTGAAAGAGATGACAGAGAAGCTACTCTTTATGTAATCCTTTCTTTATAATTTCATGACGCAAGAACCAACTGTCATTTTGTAACACTTATGCATCTTATGTGACAGTGAAACCAGCTCTGTATGATTCTTAAGAAAATCCTATGACTCAGTGACTACGCGATAACACCACAAAATTCCTCTTTATCATTTGGGTGCGGCAGACATCTTGATTCTCCCTCCATGTTTTCCCAGAGTTGTCACGTGAAACTGATTGACCTGTTCTCCGAGAAGCTCTACCTGATCGGCCTGGCTGCATTGGTGGTGGCCGTCATCATGGTGAGTGAAGAAAACATATAAATACGGTAGATACTTCACCCTGCTGTTGTGCGCACAGGCTCACCGCATTTCCAGAAGCCTGCTCGGTGACTATATATCTTCTGAGAAATTAATTCTGAAAGTCATACTCTTATCAGATGTGATAAGAAGACAGGTCCTGAGATGCGGGCGAATTGAATTAAGCTGTCCTGTTCTTTTTCCCATTTAGATCTTCGAGATGATTTTCACCATGGTGCTCTGTTGTGGCATTCGCAACAGCCCAGTGTACTAGGAGCCCAGCCAGTGAGCTGCAGCGGTGCCTGCAATGGGATCATTTTATATGCTTCTGTGTGGTAGCTCCTCTTCCTTAAGACTATAATACAAAACAATGAATATTTCTCCCCATATTATAGAATAGATCATACTTTATTTTAATAATGCTAATCCTAATACATGTGTCGCTCATTTTTCTTCCACAATTCAGTTTCTGTCAGACATTCAGGTGCTCTATGTGTTTCATGAGGGGCTTCTTTTTTTGAGTCTTTTATATATGTTGTGAAATATTTCTTCAAAGTCATTGAACTAAGTGATCTTTTTATGGTTGTATAAATTGTATATATACTAGTCATTTGTTAATAACACATAGGAGAGTTCATATGTTCCCTGTTTTGTTTGTGATGCTTTCTGCCTACAGTGTGCCAGTGTTTAAGCAGCAGGGTTTCAGTTTTCCAGGGTAATGTACTGCGTCAGTCTATTGATTATCAGGAGGAGTCAGCCAGTGTGTTTGTGTTTCACTGTGTGCGTCTCTTCTTACGGCCTAATGAACTGTCCTCATGATGTTATGCTGTCTCCACTATATTAACTTGTGAATCCCTCCCCGTAAATAATGACCCCTTATGTCAAATCCTCTTACTCAAGCTGTTTTAATGATGCTAATAAATTATGTCTTCTCTGTTTTACTTTGTGGGCGGGTCGGTGTTTGCTCCACTGGGGATCCAAAACATGTGAGAACAGGACAGTGATCTTTGGACAGTTTCATACATGGATTAAGACAAATCCTAAGTGAAAAAGTTTCATTTCAAGGACAATCTCCGTTGTGAAATTTTTTTCAAGTCTGGGAATAGGCTTAATCCACGCCTGGGGCAGAAGTGAACCCTCCATTTATGATGATTCATTGTAGAAAGCAGCATGAAGCCGCCTTATCTGCAGAGGGAACTCTTTTCAGTAAACTTTCCTCAGGCAAATTCAACCATTTTCCACTTATGTCACCACAAGGGGGCAGTGTGATATCAGTGTCCCTCTTGCTCAGTCAGCACATTCCCACTGCAACACACTGAGGGAAATAAAGACTTCAACTGACTTGTACATCCATGGCACTGTGTGCCACAGCCTTTTATGGCAGGAGCCACACCTAGCATTCATAATGTGTTTGTTCTGCCAACATGTTTACTTTCCATCAGAGGACAGAGCGCTTATATAATAAGGTCATGTTGCAATGAAATATGAACCTCACTCACAATGCCCCCTAAACAACTTGAATTCATCATAACACATTTGCTGTTAAAATTTTGAGCGTTCGTTGTCTGGTATCAAAATCTAAAACAATGCTCATGCAAGTTCCTGAGCAACATAAGAAAAATAAATGACAAGTAAGCCAGGCAATCATGTCTGTGACAGTTCTTCTCATTTATGCAACAACTTCTCCTTATTTAATCGTTCCAGTTCAGGTCAGTGGACAACAAAAGACAAAGGCACTAAAATCAACCCAGGAGAAGGCGTGTTATGCAACAGTTGGTGGATCTGTGAATGACACTTGGGGCTATTTACTATAGTTAAGTTATACTGTGATATTTGTCATTTTGACTTGTTTTAATTTAATTTAATTGAATTTTATGATGTATTCTGTTGGCAGTCTCTGTTTCAGAGATTGCCAAACCAGTTTCTCAGGTGCCAGCAGACAGCTGGCTCCTGACGTTCAAGAGGAGCACGGATGTCACTCACACACTCTTTCAATCACTTTCTCTGACTGCACACGCACACACACACACACACACTCACACACCACTCTGAGTCAATAACCTGTAGGCTGATTTCCGTCACTCTGAACCTCTGAACTGAGCTGTGAAAACAGTCAGTAACACAGCTGGTTTAATGCTGCTCAGTGCTCACTGAGTCACAGCAGTCTGAATGAAACATTGCGACATACTAAAAATCAACACAGATGTTGATTAATACACAGAATATAAAACACATATAAAACAGAATATAAAATCCTCAAAAGAGCGGAGGAAGCAGAAAACTGTCCCAAGATTTTCCTCCTCACATGAAGAGTGACAGCGAGGCCTAATGTGTTATTTCTCCCCCCTCCTCACAGTCAGACACCTGTTTCGCCCCCTTTAGCCCCAGTCACACACCCTGTGCTGTCATGAGCTCCTCTGTGAGTCATCCCTCTCTTTTGCGTGTGTCTGTATTTACCTGGACAAAAAGAAACAACTGTAATTGTCAGGGCGGTGACTCGTTACAGTCACTATAACTGCATCACTTTCCCATCAGGTCAGATCACTTGGTTAAAAGAGCACTTCACTGATCAGAGAGGACAACCATCAGAATCCCTCAGCCTTAATGGTAAGTCAAACTTTATGATTATCAATCAAGCGAGCAAGCAAGCAAGCTTTATTTATATGTACTTTTCAGGCAAACAGATGCAATTAAATGAGTTTTACATAAAAACAAATATTACATATGTATGTAAATAAACATACATATATACATATATGTGCTTAAGTAAAAGAAAATTAAGAAAATGGGTAATAATAAAAAAAGGAAATAAAAGGAAATTTTAAAAAAAATTGGGGTGATGGAACCGCTCCTTAAACAAAAGCCAGGCAAAAAGGTGAGTTTTAAGATTCTTTTTAAAAATCTTAACTGATGGTGCATATCTCAGATCTTCTGTCAGGCTACTCCAGAGACGAGGACCAGAAGTGCTGAAAGCTGCCTCACTGTAGGTCTTGGTCCTCGTTATAGGAACAAAATGAAGGCGGGAACCAGAGGACCTTAGTGACCTACTGGGTTCATACCTTAAAAGCAAATCTGATAAACATGTAGGACCTATGCCATTAAGACATTTAAAAATCAATGACAGAATCTTAAAATTCACTAAAAAGGAGACAGCGGGCCAGTGAAGTGATTACATACTAAACAGATATGGAAAAAGCGTCGGGGCTGCTTTGTATGGATGCTGGCATGGAGGGGGATTTCACATGTTAATGGGGAGTTGAAGGGTGGGAGGATGGAGGGAAATATTTCCATGGATCTATGGAAATATCTACATCCTGTTCAATGTAAACCTATTCAGATTGATCTGCCTGAGGAAATGAAACCCTCCTCTGCCCTCAGGGGAAATGACTGGCTGACTGAATAACATTTAAACATGCTCCTCTGCTTTGCTGTTCAAATGCATTTAAACAAAACAGGATTCAGGGATCCAGGAACTGAAGCAGTTGTCAGGGTTATTCCAACTAGGCCAAATGGAGAATTAACAGTTTTTTTTTCCCCCTTTTACACCCAGACAGGCAGATACTCACACTCTCACTATCGCCTTAGATTTGTCTCCATTGACTCATGGTTTTTATGCTCAAGTAATACAAGTCAGATAAACCTAAGGTGTGGCACAAACTTAATGATAGGGTATGACTATGCCACACCTTGTAACAGACCTCCATTCATACTCAACGTATTTTACAAAACTGAACTTAATTTCAGTCAATTTGTGGAAACATCATGACAAACATTTAAAGATTATACTTGTTATTCAGAGCCTTAAGTTGGCTCCACTGACTTTAACTGGTAGATAGTGGCTTTGATGATAAGTTAAAGATTATGCTACTATTACAGTAATAATGATAATAATAGTAATAATAATAATGATAAACTGTTCATAATAAGTTGTGGATAAATAAGTACATAATAAATAATGAATAATAAATAAAAAATAAATAAATAGCAATGGCATAAATAAGTCTGTATAAAATCTTTTGACATTTTTGAAATTTGAATACATCATTTCACATGTCGGCCTCCCTCAGAATATGCTCAGAAACTGTATGTTTTAATATCTACAAAAACTGGTCAAAAAGCTGCTAGTACATGTAGATGCTATAGGTGACGTGCTACGAAACAAGGTGAAAGCTGTGATCCTCGCAGATTTCACTGAACAAATCCACTTTTCAGTCATGGAGGTGCAGGGCAGCTGTATGAAGATGAGCAGACGACTCAAACAAGGTTTTTAGTTGTTCAAGTTTTTGAACACATGCTTTGGGCGCTTTAGGATGTAACTCAACAGGACACTCGAGCCACTTTTCTGCATATGACCCACTGAAAACATAGTTGGAATATATCAAAAATATATTTTGGCTACTCTGGAACATATTTCAACTCGTCATGTACATTTTGGCCAAATTTGTACATTCTGAAACATATCTCTCAACACAATCTTTAATCTATCCACTGTATGTTTTCCATATGGTAAGGACCGCAAATGAATTGCTCACCTGTGTGTCAGGTAGCCTGGTCTGGTCCCACAGTGACTCCACCCTCCTGTTGAGTTACAGCTGAGGGAGCTGTCGTCGCTCAAACCGCTTGCTGAGATAGTGAAGGGAGAGCTGCCACGACGCAAAGTGCAAAAATTCTCCTCTTATTTGCCGACACGCTCAACTTGGGACCGACACAGCCTGCGTGTGCGTCCCGGTTAACTTCTCGCCATGAGTGCCGTAGCCTCAGAGAACGTCTTTTTGTCCGCTTTACAGCCCAACACTTCGGTCACTACCTACGGTCTCCCCTCCGAGATACAGATCGGTAATGGGAGCACCTTGGCGGACGAGCAGGCCAGGGCCCGGCGGGTCCAGCAGCAGGTTCAGATGAGGCTCGCGGAGAAGGCGACACTTCCGCGACAGAATGGCGCAGCCGGACAGTATGCCACATCAGGTAAACACGTCTCTCTCTCTCTCTCTCTTTTCCCCACAAAATGTTGGACGGACCACTTGGAGAAGTGTTAAAGGAGCTTGTAACGGTATTTCCCTCTGAGAGAGTAGTCTTATTACTGAGGACTTAGAGTGAACAAGGACAAGTGGTGTCAAGTTGGAACTAGCCAATATCGTTGGTAGACAAAGTGTAACTGTAAACAGAGCAGTCATTCTTGTATCATTTTCTCATTGCATTTAATTCAAGTGAACGAAACAAAAGTGAAATTATATAATCTATTAAATAATAAATTTGGCATCCCGGCTGGCAAACTGTACATGTACATATACACAACCCCCAAATGTCTTTAAAAAAGAAAAAAAAAGAAAACATAATAACCCCGCACAAGCATAAATGAATATTACAAGTTCATGAATTTGTGGATAACTAAATTTCACAGTAAGTCAGAAACTTTTAATAAGACTATTATTAAATTTGCCTATTTTGCTTCAGGTTCTCTACTCCTGACTCTGGGGAGCACTGGAGTCACATATGCTTTACTGTGTGTGTATGTGTGTGTGAGAGAGCGGGGGAGAGAGAGAGAGGGAGAGGGAGAATGTGTGAATGAGTGGCGCATATATGTGCATGCTCCTATAAGTCTATATGTGTGCACCTGCGTGAGTTTCTGTGTGTAGCTCATGCTGCATTCCTGTTTCTTCTTGAGCCTGTGAGTATCTGTGCGGGAGTTTCCATGCGGTTGGCTTGTTCCTGGTGCTGAATAAGCAAAAAGGAATTTGTGCATTCACCTCAGCAGCTCTGTGAAGAACGAACCTGAGTCGAAGTCACTACACGGCAAGCTACCTGCATATAAAAAAGGGTTAATGTGTAACAGGCCCGCACAAGCATTGCCTTCATGCGCTCTGAGATAGTGGATGGAGGTGAAAGCCTCTCTCTGTTAGATTGGGTTTCAGGCGAGGTGAAGGTTCAAGAGATACCAGACAAATGACGGTGTGTGAGAACCAGCCTTTGGTGACGCCTGTTTAAAAAGATGATGCTCTGTCAGACGATTACTGTCAGTGGTCTCTTGGCAAAATGTCAAGATGTGTGTTGAGATGGGATTGTTATGTAAGCAGAGGTGAGACTCCCAGAGGGGAAATGAAAGGTTTCCCTGCAGTGTTTGGAATTAGTTTACTCAATGGTTGGCTGATACCACAGATCTAATGATCTGATGTGGTTGAAGAGCTGAAAAGAATATCAGGTGTTGGACTTCAGAAATCTGACAGTGTCTAAACATTGCTTACCCAGGCTCATACCACACAGTGTTGACATTTCACATTTGACGTGCCTTGTTTTCAGTTCGCCCTACCTGTTTGTTGTGTTGTCCAGGCTGTTTGATGTGCGCTGACAGTTTCACAGGATGGTTCATTCTGTTTGCTTCAAGCAAAATTACAGGAAACAGGCTAAGCAGCAAGAGTTAAGGCACTTATTTATGACATTTTATTAAGTTTAGTGTCGTGACAGAAGGGCCCCTTTTTCACCGTTGTAGTCTTTCCCTGCAGAGCCAGCACGACCTGCCCTCGCAGCCTACATTACACTCTGTCCCATTTGTATGGGAAGGAATTCAGAGGGACATGCAACATGTCTGCTAAATGGGTCAATGTCTGGCAGTGTTTTTTTTTTACCGCTCCTCCGCTTCAGCTAAATGCCTTTTGTCAAACATGGCTGCCCTCTTTTAAAGATCGGCTTTTACACAGTGTTATTTCCATCCACACTTTGCTCTGGGAAAACATACGTTAAAAACTTCCGTGCCATGCCATGGACAAAATAATGCCTACCACTACAACAGACAATGTCACCACTATGGTATTTTGTGCCTTCAGAGGACCACATTAACAATGCATGAGCACTGAGACTGTTCACACATGAGGAAAATATCCAGAGGGTTTTTGCCAGGACCGCCCCTCTGGGTTCAGATGCTGCTGGCATCTGTGGGTTTATGAGAGTGACTAATCGGCATCAATGGGCAGACAAGTCATAACAGAAAAGTTAGAGAGGGAGAATGTTCCTGAGGAGTGTGTGAAGAAGTCGGAGCTTTATAACTACCATCTATTTTTCATATTAGAAAGCTTGTTTTGGCAAGAAAGAAAAAGAAAACATCAGTGTCCTCAGTCAAGGAATGTTCAGGGTGTGTTTTATATGCCTTTTAAAGGCTGTGATTGGCAGGTGTATTTGATGTTTGGGTGTTGGCCGGGTTGGGCTGTGGACTGGCTAGGGAAGTGTCTTTCACTCTCCCTCACTCGCTCTTAGTGCACCAACCGGTTTGGTGTCTCTCCCCAATGGCAACTGATCGTGAGGCTAGTTCATCTCTCCCTTCCCATTATATAAGAACACACACACACACACATATGCATGCACAATAAACATACACACTTTTTGTCATTGTTAAAGGTTCCTCACACTGTGTTAGTATTTCATTTGGAGCATTTAGTTGGAGTCTTATAACAATAGCTTATTTCTCTGCTTTCCCATACATGTGTTAAAGCTGAACAAGGGGATTAGCGAGTTTTGAGGTCAGAAGTTTTTCAATCGGTTTGGCTTGGCATCATTAAGGTCACTTAAGGTACATTGTTTGTTAGGGCTTTCACAGCTGGAAGCCTACAGTAACTTATCAGTCACTGACTTGTCTCTGTCATAACATTCAAAAGCTTTTTAGACAGTGTTGCAGGTTTTCCCATGTTGGCCACTTATCAGCCTTATTTACCAGTGGCTAAAAACCTCCAGTGAAGGTCAATGGGGCAACAAATAATTTCTCTGAAAATCAGTTGCAGTTATAATAACAAATTCTGATTAGGCACGGCTAGTGTCTTCCAGAGAGTGCAGCAAATTACAAATGCAAGCAACGACTCCTTTTTTGATTGTTCTTAGTCTTAAAGTCCTAATAACAGCTTATAAAACTAAATAGAGTGGCTTGCATAATGATTTCTAAAAATTTGGCTTGGTGCATGGTGAGAAATGAACAGTTTAACTTAAGATCACATTTTAACATCTCACACATGACTGCACAGACAATACAATAATCATCCAGTGTTGATACAATGTTAATAATTTACCTACAGCGCAGTTTGTCCAGTGGAATCCAACAGGTTAACAGGACAATATTACAGTCAGTGGACAGCAGCTCTCTGTCTGAGCACTGAGCAGTTTTACACATCTCCAATTAGAACGTAAGGTTGGCAATATATTGATTTTATGTCAGTATCATGATGAAAGACTAGATATCTAAGATTTTGGATATTGTAATTACATTACGTAGCATAAGTGTTGTTTTTCCTGGTTTTAAATGCCACATTACAGTAAAAGGATACAATTTTCTGAACTTATTAGACTGTTGTAGGTATTCTGTTATTTGCCTCTACCTGCTTGGTCATCATATCCACATTACTAGTCACTGTTTATCAAAAATCTCCTCTGTGTAAATTCGGTCAAAAATATTGTGATATTTGATTTTGTCCATATTGCCCAGCCCTATTAGGAAGTGTCAGTTAGTTACTGACACATTTAAGCAAATTGTAGAATGTCAAATTTGGCTTTCATTTTTACTACAGAGGGATCTGTGATTGAGCTGCTGTGCTTCTGTCTACTGCTCTGTGCATCACCACGACTGACATGACTGATTTGTACATTAGGTGCAGCATTAGAGAGCAATATAGACCAGTTTCTGTATTCATCTGACAACTTTTTATCCCATGGAGAATGTGCCGATATTGTGGCAGAGTGCCACAGGTGAGCCTCTGTAGACAAAACACTGCAGAGAGGTAACAGGGTTGTATCACTGTACTTCTGCTTTAAGCTGACTCAGATATTAGTGTCCATGAACTGTAGGCATCACTCATACATGCCTGTGTTATCAGACTCGCTGCACGACTCTCATGTTGCTCTCTATTCACACGCTTTCTCTGCTGAGCTGGATGAGCGGCTACATGTATACACTGTAAACTGGCCTGTTTCCCAAGTGTAGGATAACCAGTGAGGTCACTGTAGATCATCAGACCTTTTTCACTGCAAGAGGAAACAAAGTTGTTTGTTTTATATTCAGAGGGAATGCATTTCATGCAAATGATCATTGTAAATTAAAGAGGCATGACTCTTTGTCATAGCCTTGGTATTGTGATAAAATCTACCTTCAATGAATCCTCTGTTACATTGTAAAGAATACAGATGATGATTCTCTGGAGTGAATGAATTAAAACACTTACTCACCAAACCCTTGAAAAACATAAATATCTCTTGGAAATATAACCATATTTTTCACTGTTACAGTGTAAAATCTTGTTTACTATGTGCTATAGGCCTTTTCTGCAGATTAAATTATTTGAACTATACTGTGTAACTGGAAAAGTGGAGTCTGCATCAAGGCTTTGCATTACGTGTCCCTCATTGTGTTCCTTTCTATAATTACAGAGTACGGCAGTTCTGCAACAATGAAATACCAGACGTATAACCCCGGTTTCAGCTCCAGGTCTCTGTACACAAACACCATGCCAGCTATGGTATGTATATCAGTTAGCTTACTATTTTTGGATATATTCACACATATCAGGGAAATATTTGGCCGGCAATTCACTGTGTCAGATAACCTATACCACAGAGGCAGTAGTTGATTGCTGACTTGTTTGTTGCACTCTGGGTTTAACATGTGTGGTATTTCACAGTAGGCTGTGATGAGTTCAGCTCAGGCCTTCAAGTCCACCCTCTAGATTCCTCTATTTTAGCAGATCAATAGGAAGACATTGGCACTGTAGATGTTTGAGTTCTAATTGTGGATTGAGCTCTAATTGTGATCGAAATTATAGATTTCATTATGCTTTAGATTTTGCCAAGAGACTGCAGGCCAGAAGAGATTTTCAGATGGAATAGTTTCACCATTATATTGATGATAAACTGTTTTCATCACCATAAACATAGAATGACTCACATCAGCAGTTGTGTTAAATCCACCTACATGTTACAGTAGACTGTAATTCAGTGAATAACTCTGCTTACTGACGTCATTGTAACAATTACTCCTCCTGTGTGCTGCAGTCACGCATGTACAACTCAAGCGCCCGGTCTGCTGTGGATATGGGCACGTCACAGCGGATGAGTTCTGTGCGAGGGGGAGGTATCGGCGGCAGATTGTATGATGACATGCAGCTGGGCGGTTACCAGGGGGGCACCAGGCAGCAAATGCACGTCACTTCCTACACCATGGGCCGAACTGACCCAGAGACCATCTCTCTGCACTCCATACGCCAGCAGCCAGCTCAGATGAATGCCTGGATGGTAGATGGCAGTGATGCTGGCAGTATGGTCTCTGAACGGGATGCCACCTTCGGCCGCCAGTATACCCAAAACACAATGAACGGTTACACCTCCGCCAACCAGATGAGCTTTGGAGGGGGCTCCATGACCATGCCACCCATGCGTCGATCTCTCAGTGGCACTCTTTCCCGCGGCGGAGGGACAACAGAGATTGTCCAGACACATTCCTTCAAGGGCCCAGCCTTTCGCACCATCAGCAGGATAAACAACAGAAACCGAATGAGTATGGGCTCCATGTCTGGGGCCAGCACCCTGCAGCACCAGACGTCTTCAGGTGGCAGCATCTATGGTGGAGGAACGGTAGACAGAGGGTTCATCGCAGGTGGAATGTCTGGTTCCCAAGGGAACCTAATGATGCAGCGCCAGGGCACCCTGTCCCGCGCCATGTCAGTCAAGAGTATGCACAGTGTGGGCAAGGGCATGGACATCTTTGATGGGTCGATGGGGGCCAGCATGGGCAACCTTAGCGGGTGAGAAGCTTGCATGACTAATAAAGTCACTTTTTGTTCGTTCTCCCATGCCAGACTACAGAGTTTATATTTGCAGCACCAATAACCAGTATCCCCAACAATCCCATATCTCTGTGTTTAACTTGCGTAGAAAAAGCTGTTGGAATCTTAGACTGCTTTTTAGACTGCTAGGAATTCCAGGCGGAAACAGTAAATTAAATTTAACTTAAATACATGTTCCTCTGTGAGTTTCTGTAGTCAGATTCTGCTGTCTAGGTATTTGCATTAAGTCAAATTAAGTTCCCAATTCTACATATTTTCATAAAATTGAAGGCAATATACTAGTATGACTGGTGTCACAATTTTGTGTTAAGAGATTTCAGTGTGTAATGTGAACAGTGTATTTCCCAAGAGCTGTGGATTGCGAGGTGGCTCCATAGTGGCAGGACTGGTTTGGGTGTGGCAGCACAGTTTCAGGCCTTGCATTTCACACACCAACAGCTTGTGGTTAGCCAAGCAAATTTAGAAGCCATAGTGTGACATGGAAGAATGTGAAAAACGAATTTTGCTTACAAGTTGTAATTCATCTATGATTAATTACTGTGGCTATTCTGTTGTTTGGATTACATTATTAAAACATCCAAACGATGTTATATTTTGACCAACCATACATAACAGGGCAGTGAAATCACTGAATATTTAAGTTCCTTGGTTTAATTTGCTCACTTGTTGGTTTGACAGGATCAACAGCCTGGACATGCCCTCAGCGGTGCAGTACCTGAGAGAGTCTGACCCGAACGTGCAGGTCCTGGGAGCCGCCTACATTCAGCATGAGTGTTACAACAACAGTGAGGCGAAAGATGAGGTACTGAAGGCAGATTGGATTTGTGGTCAGAATTCCTTTGTGTTTCTTTGTGGGAGTTTGTTGTTAGGAAACTCAGCCTTGTGAATTTCCCTCAAATATTGGTTACAGTCAATAAATGTTTCTCAGTTGTCAAGATAAATTTGCCACAACATTGTCACCATGCTGGCATACTCCAGATGATCCACATGTTGCACAATTTTATCATGGTTATAAACCTATCTGCACTCTGGCCTGTTTAGGTTTTATATGGCACAGAGATTAAAAATCTTATCTAATTTGACAGGCACCATTTTTGTTTTGCTAAGATGCTAAGTTGTCCGTCCCAGAAGCTGTAGCTTGTTGCGGCTTGTCATTAATTTCCACTCTGATTGTATTTGTGCCTGCCAGTTGGTTTAATGCCCAGATTTCTTTGGGAAATTGCACGAGATGCAGTTGCTTTTACGTTAATCCATGAGATGACTGTTTATTGAGAGCACGTAGTTACAACAAACAGTAAAACAAGTTAAACAGGCAGCTAATTGAAATCATAAACCTTTTATCACTTAATTATAGGGGAGAATGAAGTCACAAAACTATATTAAAACAAAATGTATGGGAAAACTTTATTGATAGTCCACTTTTGACTCTCTGCACTTAAGTTGACTGAGATTTGGCCCAATAGACAAGCAACATGTATTAAAAAAAATATAGTTGACAATAAGGGGTATCTCAAGTGCTTATCTACAGACTTCATCAGCTAGTGCATGTTGACTATTGGCTATGGAGAAATAATTTTTTTATGTGGCTAAACATAAAAGTAACCCTTACTTCAACCCTAATCATAGCCTTAATGCTGACCTTTGCCAAGCTGTTATATGTGCCCAACCTTAACCTATTGATCTATTGATTTATTTTGATGAATTGCAGATAGTTTGTTTAACAGTTGCTGAGACTCAACTGATTGTTGAAACAAGTCTTGTTGACACTCTGCTAATGCAGGGTTGAATATCTACTGATAGACTGTTGAGAGCTAACAGTGCACACTGTCAAAATGAAGTGATACCAAATGTCAAAAGGCTGAAGCAGATCTCTCCTTGCCATGCCATCCTAAAGGTACGTCGCTGCAAAGGTATCAGTGAGCTGGTGAAGCTGTTCAACTGTGACAACCAGGAAGTGCAGCGTTATGCCACCGGAGCCACACGCAACCTCATTTACGAGAACATGGACAACAAGGTGGCTCTGATCGAGGAGGGCGGCATCGCACAGCTGGTCGAGGCCCTGAAGGAGCCTGACGACGAACTACAGAAGAACATCACTGGTAAGACCAGCCAAGTCTTTTTCATTCACTTTAAAACACTACAACGCCTTTAATCACAGTTCATCTTGTGATATGGAGCTTGTTTTGAACTGTTGACCTAGATACAAACGATGCAAATCAGGGGTTACAGTACTTGGATGCACCATGATCTTTGCAGTGCATACCGTACTCAGTGAGTCATTGTGTGCTTGAAATTCTTTGAGTGAACAGTGGCCTCTGAAATTATGTGATTATTTCACAACAAACAAATAGGAGGAGAATGGAAAAGTGTAGTCAGACACTTTTAAAGAATCCACCCATGGTCAGTATTTCAGTAGTTTATAGATTGACCTGTTGGCGATGTTTTCTCAGACAGCAGATAATGAACGAGAAACAAGGGCCAGTATCGGATCATTTGGAGCTCAAACATTTTGTGCTATTGTCAAAGTACTTTAGCTTTATCTTGGCCATTCACTTTCAAAGTTCACATCTCCTTGAGTTTTTTGCCTTTTAGAGCTTTGAGCTTTCTCACATCATCATGACTTTATCAGCAGTTACTATTTAACGTTAGCTGTCCTGGAAATCTGTTGTCAGCTCGGACGCTCTTGGACTTTTTCTTAAATTGCTGTTACTGATGATTTTAATCAGGCTAAAATTCAGCTGTTACTGATAAGTTCAAATGGGTGAAATTCATTCTTCGGGAGAGATAACACAAATGGTGTGGCACATCCAACTTAAGTTGGATACAGATGCAAGACACAATCACAAATAAAGAAGAAGGCAATGTCTGTGCACTGAAAATCATAGCTCTCACAATATTTATTGGTGCAACGTTGTGACCCCTCAGGTTTTTGTCAGGCCTTATTTTTCTCATTGAAATTCATTCTTTAAAATTGTCATAATGGATACACAGAAAAAAATGAAATCATCAAGGTTCATATCACTATAGGTTGGAGTTTAGTTAGGGTGTGTGAATACACACAGGTTAGGAGGTGGAGCTGCTGTTGTTTCAAAAGGGTGTGTGTAGCATTAAGGGGAGGAGAGGGAAGCATGTGGGAGTTGTCTGGGCCTGTGGACTTACATTATCTCTACCACTCCCTTTTATGAGTTACGATCTTGTCACTCTTTCTGTTGATCTGTTCCAACTTGATCTGTATCTGTCTGAACAGTCAGAGGCTCCTCGACGAATCACATTTCAATATAAAATGTTTGGAGAGTGTTCAAAAAACCGAGCAGCTGTGCCCATGCACCTTGATCTGGTAATTTGCCAAAATGTGACGTCAAAGACTTGTTTTGCCAATGTGTTGTCGCGGTCGCATGGAAACCTTGCATCCTCAAATGTCAACTAGGAATGTATCTAGGAAAATAAGATATGTTTGTAGTTTGACTGCCATTTTTGAATGTATCTTATCAGTTTTGAAAGTTTTTTTCCCAATCCATTGCAGGTCAATGAAATATTTCATTTGAAATTAGACCATCAAAATCAGAAAAAAATGTAATTTACAAGGGATTCATGTGACATCAGCAGTATGTGTGACCATAGTTTTTCCCCACGAATCAAAGAATCTGAACCTTTTTGCCGTTAAACCCTAAAAAACTCTTAAGTTCCAACACCCAAGTTGAGAAGCATTGCTCTAAAAAGACCATTGAAATATTGAAGATTGAGCAAAAAATATCATTTTTGCTGACCCTTCTCCTGGTGTGTATTTGTGTAGGTATCCTGTGGAACCTTTCGTCCAAAGACAACCTCAAGGAGAAACTGGCGAGGGAGACACTCCCTGAGCTGACCGAGAGGGTCCTCATTCCCTTATCGGGCACCGGAGACTCTGATATCATTAACCAGTCCCCCTCTGAGGCCGACATCTACTACAACACCACTGGATGCCTCAGGTACAGGACACACCTGTGTCTCCTCCCTATGGATTGCAATTTATGACTCACATGCTTATATGGCTATTACAGTAGTGGACAAAATAACATAGCACATTTCATTATAATACAACTCAACATAATAGCTCTGCAGGTAATACTGGCTTTGTGAAGCTCAGGATGACAGTTTTTGTTGAGACTCAACTGATTGAACTCTCTTTTTGAGGTTGCAGTTTGTGGCATTGCTTGGCAAATATCATTTTAAGAGCCTTTCAGTCAGTGTTGGTGGGAGTCAATACCTGCAGTTTGCCTGGTTGGCACATGTCGTCATTATTTTTGTCTTATGTTGCATTGAAAACTAACTTACTTATTACTATTTTTACTATTATTACTATTATTAGTAATTAGTATTAGTATTAGTATTATTTAGCTACTTCAAAGTTCAAAATGAATGTCTTTTTTCAGTTTGTGTTTCTGTTATTTTGTTCACCCCCTATAAACTACTAAGGCACCTACACATGTCACTCATTAACTTCTCAAAAAAAGTATCAAAAATCAGTTTCACAAAGCTGTTATTTATTGTATTGTATTGTAATATATTGTTTCTGTTATTTTGTCCACACACTTGACCACTTTTTCCATTGGATTTCATTGAAATAGCTCTCTAATCTCTCGCTCCCCCTGTGTTGCCCAGGAATCTGAGCTCAGTGAATGAGAAGACCCGTCAGCAGATGAGAGAGACCCAGGGGCTGGTGGACGCTCTGGTTAACTACATCAAGGACTCCCTTGAGAACAACAAGGCAGAGGACAAGGTGAGGGTCACTGACGAGGGAACAGCAGTGGAAGCTGCATACGGGCTACAGTTCAAACGCAATTCTCACCCTTGCTTGTGTGTGTTTGTTTTCTCAGGGGGTGGAAAATGCAGTGTGTGTCTTGAGGAACCTCTCATACCAGCTCTACAACGAGATGCCACCGTCCGCTCTGCTCCGTCTGGAAGGACCAACCAGAGATCAGGCCAAAGGGAAAGGCGAAGCCATTGGTTGCTTCACACCTCAGAGCAAGAAAGCCAAAGATGTAAGCACTCATGCGCTTTACCTGACACCAGTTTGGGTGCTTTGACAAGTCAGTCTCAAGACTGACTGCCTTCCTGCATCTTTCTTCCCTTTACAGAGGAAGAACCTGGACCTGTCCACATTCTCTGAGGTTTCTCGGGTGCCCAGGGGAATAGAGTGGCTGTGGCACCCGCAGATAGTGGGCGTGTACAATCGTGTGCTGCACCAGTGCGAGATCAACTCTACCACCCGCGAGGCTGCAGCTGGGGCGCTGCAGAACATCACTGCTGGAGACAAGAGGGTAAGCAGCAGGGACGTCACAAGCATCAGTACTTAGACACCAAGTCAGTAACAACATTTTGATTGAAATTGGAATTGTGGAACTTCACTGGTATTGGTAACAACAAAAAAAATCAGAGTAGGCAGGACTCCTCAGGCCTCTTGTTGAGGCATTCAGAAGCATTATTGTCAGGGATCAGTTTCTCATTTTGTTTACATTGTATTTTTTGTCCCCTTCCTCTCTTCTTTTGCTGCAGTGGGCCTCAGTCCTGAGCCGGGTGGCGCTGGAACAAGAACGCATGCTGCCAGTGTTGCTGGATCTCTTACGGTCCAACAATGACCTGGAGCTGCGCTCCCTCACTGGTTTCCTCAGAAATCTGTCCCGCCATGCCAAGGATAAAAATGATATGGGTGAGGCTTTCATGCTTCTGATTTTCTTCAAATAGATTCCTAGATTGAATGACTCATGTAGAATGGGATTGAGGAAGGCATGTTAACATCGGACTGGGTGATATGGTTAAAATCGATTTCATAAGGATTTTTTAATTCTAATTTTGTCATGGTTTTTAAATAGACATTTGCTTGTTATCAGTTTAGACAGCAGAATTGTGTCACCATATCATCATAATGTGATACTACTGAAAGATGATATATGGTAATGTTGAGTTATCTCCCAGCCCTGTCTTGGAAGATGAAAACTGCTTAAATGAGTGCCATTTGTATGAATATAATTTGTATGAATATAATAACATTTAGTCACATTGTCTTAACAGTATTTATTTCTTTGTTTAGCCACAAAGGTAGTGAACAACCTAGTGACCAAGCTGCCGAGCGACGGCAACCAGAAGGAGCCCTCTGGTGACGTGGTGGTCAACATCTGTGGTGTCCTGAACAACCTGGTGACCAGCAGCACCGTCGCTGCCAGAGATATCACCTTCTTCGATGGCCTGCAGAAACTGGTTGGCATCAAGAACTGCCATAACAATACGTAAGTGGTCTTTAAAATGTTTGATTACTAAGAGGTGAGCATGATGTGTGCCTGAGCTTCTTCTACTTGCATAAGCACTGTTATGAGCCTTTCATCAAAAGTTTGTATTATTCAGTATTGTATAGTACGCTACAGTTTGCAAAAAAAGAAAAAAAAGATCAAAGTTTGACAGCATATTTCAGTCTATTGTCTGAGAAAAAAATATTTGCACAAATTGTTAAACCTTGAATGTGTCTTTTCCAGCCCTGCAAAGTTGAAAGCAGCCAAAGCAGCAGCCACAGTTCTCAGCAACATGTTCCAGTACAAGAAGCTGCACAAAGACTACAAACAGGTAAGACCAGAGGAAATAGCACAAAAGGAGCACTGGGATGATGACAGGATAACAACACCAAATTGTCCTTGAGTGTACAAAACGTTTGCAAAGGATTAAATCTTATCCAGTCAAATACATAAAGTGTCTCTCCAAATATGATAATTAATTCTAATTCTAATTTTTCCAAATTCTAGTTCTAATTCTAATTCTAATAATCAAATTGCACAAAAGAATGTTGAATAAATAAATAAGAACAAAGGGAGAATTTTCCAACAGTTGGAAAGCACAGTGAACTGTATGAATCCTGAATGAATGAATGTTTAATGAAGCTATCAGCCACTGAATGTATGAGCAGAAAGAGCAAACAATCTACTGTAAATACTCCACTGACTGTACGGACAACTATTCCAGGGGAGTTACTCTCATTTTACAGCTGCCCTTAGTTTTGTCTGAAATAAGCAGCAGTAGTGTTTTCTCTCATCTTTCAGTTTCCCTTTCTTTTCTCATGTTTTCTCTTATATTTACATTCATATCTCATTCATAGCTCACAAAGACACACCAGAGTTACAGCACTCTTGCCAACTGCTACACAGAAGTTTCAGCTCAGTGTAAAAACTTTCTCTTCACTGTAAACGTTGAGCCCCACCCACATTCTTATATGGGTGTGTGTATGTGTGTGTGTGTGTGTGTATCTGTGAGAGAGGGAGTGTAAACGTGTACGTGCGTTAGTTGACATTTCTTACTCTCTGCAGTTCCCTTGGGGATTGGGTGGCTCATATTCGAAACTATACATCCCAACTGTGTTCACACACATAAGTCTGTCAGCACACACACACGCGCTCACTCATGCAAATCAACCCCAGGGCTGGGTAGGTACATCTCTTTTGCAGATGGTGACGTGCCCCTCCCAAGGGTGTGGCGCTCAGGTTGTTTCCTAATGAACAAGTTCCAACAGAACAGAAGATGGTTCTATGCTTCTGCTTCACCGTTTTGAATTTAATACTCAGACGCCTGCTCTGTCGTGGTAAACGCCACAAAAACATTTGCATGTGAAAAATTTCAGCTATTATGTAAACATTGAGTTGTGTCTCTGTGCTTGCACTTGCATTGTGTCATGGCTCCACTTTTCATAATCCATGTAAACATATCCTGCAGTTTACAGTAAACCACTGATGACACTGACAGACACTTCAGATCAGGGAAATTAAGTTTGTGTGCATTGTGTATAATTATTGTCAAGATTTATCTTTTTTTTCACCGGATGTGGTATGTAACAAGGATATATTTTGCTTTTGTTTTTACAGAAAGGGTTTACAAGAGCAGATTTTGCAGATATGACCATCTAAAAAGAAGAAAACGCAGATACAATTTATATCTGCCATGGCTGTGGATAAGTACTTGGACACATAAGTGACGGAGGACCGACTCAGTGGAAAAATACTTGCCAACTTTCTGCACATCACAGGACTGGATGGAGTTGATTGCAGTTTTCAGTTGATTGCAAGTCATTAGAAATATGGATCCAGTATAGTGGACTATTGATGGACTACAGATGTGTGCACCTTATCCATTTTACTGTCATTGTTTGAATGCTGTATTTTTCAGTATGGAATAAATGTTTTTCACAGCAGGCATTTTGACGTGAATAGCACGTAAATTAAGATGTTTTTAATGACATTAATTAAGCTTCTGTTCCATTTGTTCATGCTGACTCACTGATCCTTAATTTCATTAACAACACCTGTGTTTACCTGGTATATGATGTCAAAATGGCTGCTGTGAAAAATGTCTATTAGTTGTTGTTTTTTTTTCACTCTTTCTGAGCATGTAGCCAGATGAAACTGCATTAACCTGTTGTCCTTGCCTGTTTTTTTCCTTCTGGCTGCCATGTGAGAGCAGTTTCAGAGCAGCCTGTTTATGGAGCAATAAGGTGGAGACTTTGTGCTCACTGTTGCACCTCAGCATGACTGCAACCCGTGTGGTACTGTTATAGTTGCCTGACAGAGTATCCCTCGCTCTTGTTAATTATAAACCAAAATATTGTTGACTTTTTTTGTAAATACTGCCTTCTCTTTTACAAAGTAATTGAATGAAATATATTATGTACTTTCTTTTGTAGTTTTTGATAGATGAATGTGTTCTATATGGGACATTTTTTGAGTCAGAATTATAACAATGTTATAATTGAATGTACACATGGATGGATGGATGTTAAAGACTACTGAAGTGTGGGTGTTGATGAATATGATTCATAAATCTGGGGATTTCTGTGCTTCAAAAGCTGAACAAACTCTAGCCTTTAGTTTGTGCTTTTTCCAACTTAATCTCAATCCACAGATGTTTGACATTTCAGATTATTTTGTCAAACTGTCATACCATTGTGTCAGTTTATTTTTCTATAACATGCCATTATAACTGCTGTTTGTCTAATGTAATAAAATTTTGTATTAAGTCAAGAAGCACAAAGGTGAGAGTATAGCAGCATTTTTTTTGTACTAAAGTTTTATCCTGAGTGTTTTTCTAAAGGGTTATTTTCATCAAAAACAATAGCAAATATCTGGGCCACATTCCTCTCATAAAACAGTTTCAGTTTGGCGTGACTAGTGGAATAGTGATTATTTAAATGAATTTGTTTGATTTGTAAATATTCATACAAAACATTTAATTCATCCTAATTCAAATTCACATTCAGCCTATACATTGTGAAAATGATTACACTACATTATGCTGCATTTCCGTTTGTTGTTTGAAAAAAAATGACCATTGTAATATTTGCTTTTGGGTTGTATACAGGCAGGTGTGTCAAATTGTTTTAACTAATAAAGAAATGAATTTGGTTGTTAATTGTGATTTAATCTTTTTTTTTTTTATAATGTTTTTTTTTTTTTTTTTTTTTGGAACGACT